>PVKU01004048.1:0-158264 GCA_004027475.1 Anoura caudifer
GTCCACTGCAATTTTCGATAATCTGTTTTCAAATATGCTGTGTTTCTGGTGTCTGTTTGCTGTGCTGCTTTGAAAAATGTCCCGGTTTAAGACCTATGTGTGGGAGGCAGAGATGTACGTCCTCTTACCATGCCGCCATCTTAGGAATATATATTTGATTAAATTAATTTTGTTGAGGGCTTTGTCACTTGCTTCTAAACTAATATGGAATATAAAAGATGCCCGAAGTGAGGGCATGTGATTTAATCCTTCACTAACACTAATTGCAACCCTAAAGTATATACCAGACTGTGCTATATGTGACATGCATCTATTCATATACAACTTTATATATGAGTCCAGGAGATGAGACAAATAGTTTTTCTCTTATAATTTTTACTGTTTGGAGATATTGCCAGGATAGTGTCATAGGATACTATTTTCTGCCCAACAAAAACTTATTTCTCTCTGATTTTTATGTTTTATTACCTTCCCCCCTGACTTTTCTTATTCCTTTACATTTTGACGCAAACTTTCATTTCTGCCTCTTGCAAGTTTTCTCTTGTTTTGCCTAACTTTTACTTGTTTCAAAATGCTCTCATCCTTTTGCAGACTTTGACAGAACACTTCCTGAAATTCCAGTTGAGGTCAGAGATCAGATCTGAGCTTTTATTGAAACTTAAAATCCCCACTAAGCTAAAATTGTCTAATTCTCAGCTGTGGTCACCTTGAATTTTGAATGACAGGATACATTATTGGGAATGTATCTCTCAGTGTCAATTTTTGTTGGCTAAAAATTTCCAGATGAGTTATTTTACCTATAGCTTAACAAATATTTTACTGATTTTCTTCTATCTGCTCTCTAAACCTATAGTATTTTGACCCTTTTTGTTCTTTGATAAGATTAAAAGTTGATCATTTCAGTTAAAGTACTTTTAGTTTGGGGAAATTGCAAGTGTGGGTACCCCTTCAACAATATGAAGAACATAACAATTCTATCATATTAACCCTAATGAGATGTTATTCTGGCCTAATATACAAAATTAGATTATTAAAAGGGGAATTTCTATTCTGATTAGATTTCCAGGGTAAACAAACTCAGCTAAAAAATTACAAAATTAAAAAAAGATTGAGTAAAAATACTCTCAGAAATAAAACATTTTGATAATGTGTCATTGTAAACATAATACAAAATTCTCACTACAAAGTATCCATTATTCAAACATTTAAAAATATTTTTCCTTATGTGTATGTGGGTGTCTGTGTGTGTGCATGGTGTATTTTACATTAATTGGTTAAAATATTTAATGTTCAATCTATCTATTTAATATTCAAACTATCTCTGGTAGAATGATGGCTGTTTTTATTTTGATTCACAGCCCTCTCTTTTATCTTCAAAATTATCACAATGTTAAGACCTTATATTTCCATGATAACTGAAGCCTTGGCTGGCTTTTATCTGAATTTCTGCTCTCTTGCATATACCTTTCTTTCCATCCTCTGATCTGCTGTCAGTTTAAAATTTTCAGTTGCAACCCAGTAATGTCATCCAAAAGCTTATGCAGGGATATCAATAAATCAGAGTTTTACTTATTTCTTTGTTTCAGAAAAGTAAAATGTAAGCATACGAAACATGCAAATCTACACATTTAGTCTAATGAGAAGGCAGTAATAATTTAAAAGGCTAAACAGACCAGTAGTTGGTCAGTGCTTAAAGACTATCCCTCAGAATAGGATTGAAATTATTCTGTAGTCCACTCAAACACTTGTCACACTTTCAAGTTCTTCATCCTTTATAGAAAGAGGTCAAATATAGCCATATAATAAGGCTGTACATATAAAAAAGAGAAATTATCTTAAGGATAAAATGCTGATGCAAATAAGCTAGAATATGCTAATAATATTCTGAGTTTTTTCTTTCAGTGAGCAGCTAAACTGTAAAAATATGTATCCCAGAATTTACACTGTTCATTCCGAATGCTAAGCTTTAAGCCTTCCCCTGCAATTTATATAATCAATGTGCTCTTAAGATAAAATAATCTTATAAGATATTGTGCACATTAAGCATTTCTGTGTGGCTCATTCAGTAGTCTACTTAAGTGTTTTGGTTATTTCTGAAACTTACAAATGCTCCTGGGGAAAGTGACAAATTTATCATTCCAGATTTTATGTGTCTGGACCTTTGGTAGTACCCCTGCCAAAAATAGTGTTCATATTCTTGAAAATAATACATCACGTCAGCGATATACTCGCCTTATAAAAGAAGGATTTTCAAATTGAGACAGGCACCTAGCTCTAGGCAGAGAGACAGAGCCTCAACTTTTGATCAATGTTTCTGACCATCACATGGAACATTAAGAACTGTAGGGAGAGAAGTACACCTATGATTTCTAAGTGGTCACACTAAGCAAGCAAATCCAGTGGGATTTCTGAATTCCCTCCATAATATTTCCTTAAAGGGACTATTCAACAATCACTTGTTGCTGGGGAAGTCTGCAAGTTATTTGCATTGCCATTCAAGTTCTTTGATAACATGATTCTCAAACTGTATTAGCCAGTCTTTCTCTGATTGTATTACTATCGATGTCCAATATCTGGAGCAGGGGCTTGCAAACTTTTTCTGTAAGGCATCAGATAATAAATATGTTAGAATTTGCAGGCTACAAGCACTGTTCTCTCTCTTCCTCCTTATCCCCCTCCTCATGTTCCTCCTACTCCTATTTCAATCTTCTAAAAATGTAGAAATAAAAAAGTGAAAATTCTTAGCTCATAAGTCATATAAAAATAAAGGGCCAAATCTGGCCTTTTCAACATTGTGAGGTGTCCGCACGTGTTCCTTTAAGGTGAAGGTTTCTGCAGGTATTACTTGTGCTGGGACATCTTTATCTTTTCCATTGCAACCACTTTTCTCCTTATGTCTCTAAATTTGCCTTCACCACATTATTCTGGCAGCATATAAAGCACCTTCAGAATGGTGGCAGCATAAATGTCCTTAGGTTTCTTTTGTATTTCCATTTCCATTTAATTCATATATCCGTTTTTCAGTATTGTCACTTTTAATTCCTCTGCTGCATTTTTATTTTTGTTAGCTTGTTGCCTCATTTTAACACTGATTTTTGTTACTGGCGTGTGGCTCATCACAGTGAGTCAAGGAGTCAGAACTACAGGCTTTGGTTCCTGTTAAAGGTGAGATCATATGGTATTTGTCTTTCACTTCCTGGAACCTAATCAACAAAACAAACAAACAAGCATAATATAACCAAAGACACTGAAATTGAGAACAGGCTGACAGTCACCAGAGGGAAGAGGGGAGGGAATTCCACAGGGAAAGGGGAAGGGTTTAGAGCAACAAGTATATAAGACACATGGACAAAAACTAGGGGGGTGGAAATGGGAGGGAGGTGGGGAGGGTTGGGGCCGTGGGCTGGGATGGGAGTAGAAGACAGAAAACTGTACAAGAACAACAATTAAAATAAAAAAATAAAAAGAAAAGAACTACAGGCTTTGAGGCCTGAACGATGCACACAGTAACTAACTACTGATAGACTTTGAATGAAGTGATGTGATTGGTCATTGACCCTGATGGGCATCTGCCATTTACATAATGATTTGTGGACTGTAGAGCTGCCAAGGAAGTTTAAACTTCATGCAAAAACTCATACTTAATATGTAAATTGTGTCATTGGGACACTGATATTTTATTAAACACAGTAGATGAACTTTGAAAATTGAAGTTGAAAAAATTATGAAGCTGAAAAAATGAAACAATACGGGTAAACAATTTCATTTGGTCTCTCTCAACACAGTCTCACTCTTTCTGCATCTCTTTGCTTCCTTACAGATCTTTTTCAGTAAATTTAAAATGTGAAAGTATTTAAACATATTTTTCATTTCTGTTCTAAAGTAAATGGGACAGGAAGCCCAGAACAGCATGTGGAACATAGTATAGGTGCCATAGATACTTGTTGGACAAATACCTATTATTTACTATTTAGGTCTTTTTATTGGACATTAAGTCTTAGATTTTACAATAGCACATATAGAGCTGCTCCATTCATTTTTGTCTGATTATAGTAAAGATACAAATAACTACTTCTGATATTTTGTTTTTTAACTCATCAATATTTTTATTAGTAGTAATATAATTGTCACTCAAAAATTTATGTTTAATTAATAGTTTCAATTTCATTTGAAACTACAAATATCACTGAATAATATTTATAGGCTTTTATGTTAACATTTTAACATGAATTCATCCAAATTTTATCTTTAATAGATTCACTCCATTTTAGTATTATTAACAATCTTCATCCTACATGTAATTCTCTTTGTTCTACGATGTTTTAGAATAAAAATTCTTTCCATGTTTTGAAGAAGTATATTATAAAATGTTTAAAGCCTGTGTAAGAGAACCCATAGGGTTCTGACAGCTACCATAAACTTTCCTCAGGAAAAAAGGATGCTTGGCAACATCTTGAATGTTAAAAAAAAGTGTAATCTAAAGTGATAAGCATAAATATTTACACTTATATAATATTTACAATTAGTCTTGGTTCAGGATTTTAAATGTCATTTTAGGACAACTATAGAAAGAAAGAAGATAAAGTGCATAGCTATAAATAATCCATATCATAACTTTTTTTAAAATAATGTGTATTTGCTCTTGAACTGTCATCTTACCAGACACTAGGAAGGAAGAGTTTTCCCAACCAAACACTTCTTCATCTCTTGACTCTCAAAGGCCAGTTCAGTTCAAACTAAGCTGTGGTTGTGAAGATCCGTGTCTGGGAAGGGGCAGGGGTGGTGATTTCTGCTGAAGCAGCCACAGGAGTCCAAGAGGTTTTATCTTCTAGTAGACAAGGTCAAAGCCTGATTTGCCCCATACACAAATCTTTCAGCAATAAATTAATAGTATTTCCAGAGCACATAACAATAATTTTGATTTTAGTTGATAAATATATCATCAGAACACTAGACAAACAGCTTTATAGTCATTTTACATGTTTATCTGATATGATGATTATTAAATAAAGGCATTCTAATTTTTAGAGTCAAAATGTTGAACATTATCAATTTTATATGACTCAAATAAATATTGGGTTGGCTAAAATATCCTCTTTTTCAGTAAGATGGCTGTAGTAGTGCTTAGTTGTCTTTAACTTTATTTGAAAGAACTTTGCTAGATTATTTTGTGACAGCTGTCATATCCATGTGCATTTAAAAAAGAAAACATCAAAACTGGTGAATTTTTGTGTAGACATTCAGGTATTGAAGATAGAAGGAAATGTGCAACATTTTGTCATTTTATGCTTTATTATTTCAAGAAAGGTAAAAGTGCAACTGAAACGCACACAGAAAAATTTGTGCAGTGTATGGAGAAGGAGCTGTGACTGATGGAACATGTCAAAGGTGGCTTTTAGAGTTTCATGCTGGAGATTTCTCGCTAGACGATGCTCCATGGCCAGGCAGACCAGTTGAAGTTTAGAGTCACCAAATCAAGACATTAATTGTGAATACTCACCATTATACTACATGGGAGAGAGCCGACATACTCAAAATATCCAAATCAATAAAATTGGTGAAAATGAAAAATGTGTCTTTTACTTTATTGAAAAAACTAGACTTTTTTGCCAACCCAATGTAAGTGAATTAAACTTTATGTATTTTTTATAAATAAAAAACAGAGTCCTAGGGATATTTTCAAGAAAGTATTTTTAAAGAAAAATTCTGCTGTAACCTATTTTCTACATTGAGCCAAATAATAATCAGTTAATCAGAAAAACAAATTAAAAGACATCTTGAATGTTAAAAAAACATTTTATTAAGCATCACAAAAGTTATTAACTTAAATACTTTTCAATATTAAAATGTAACTGCTTGAAGGTATTATTACTTTCTTTCCAAAAAATTATTTGGATTGATTTCTTTGGCATAATCTAAGAAATGAAATTTCCTCAAGCCATCAAATAAATCATGTTGCAGTGTTCTGTGAGTACAAAAATTGTGGAAATCACTAATTACTTCTGATAGAAATGGACATTTACCTTTGTATATCTACATTATATATTTAGTATTCACATAATGTTATCATTTCTTTAAAATGATTCTGGAGAGGTAACTTGTAATAAGAATTACAAGCACATCAAAATAAGTAACAACTGATTTGAAAATATCCCTTTATTATGTAAAATGATATTACTCTTCTAATTATTATATTTTAGGGTTGTTTAATAAGTTCTAAAAAAGTATCTTATGTAATAATGAAAATTAATTTAACTTTGTCTTTCTTTCCTCTCATCCTCGCAGGAGGTACTGGGACATGATTACCAGAAAACTATTTAGACTTTTTTTGTTTTTAATTTTATTATTGTTCAAGTACAGTTGTCTGCATTTCCCTCCACCACTCCCCCTCCACCCCAGCCATCTTTTTAAAATTGAATTTATTGGGGTCACATTGGTTAATAAGATTATATAGGTTTCTAGTGTAAATTTCCATGATACATGATCATTTCAGATCATGTATCATAGAGATTTTTCTTCTCATAAGTTTTCCTTTTTCTTTTTCTTCTTTAGTCGTATCTGGCTAGGAGGAGGATTAAGAGTGTGAGTGGTGTGTGTGTTTGTGATTGTGTGCTCACTCACGTGTGTGCATGTGTGTGTGTGTTTGCTGCAGCTCTGAGAACACATTCTAACTTTTGTTAGAATTTGATATTCTTCTTTCTCCAGAAGTCCTCAAGCTATATAGAAATTTGTGTAACTAAGGACAGCAATATTATCTTAATATTTCATTTTAGCTTTTTTGTTTTCATTTTCCAGAATCTGCACTGTAGTTTTATCACCAAAATATTTTCTTATTTTCCTCTATTCAAGCTGTATACTTAGAGCCTTGAAGTAATGGCTTCTAACTTACTACAGTTTCTCTTTAACAATGCATTTGTTAGTCTAAAGGTGATAAGTGGCTATAGTCTTTCTTGTGTGAGAGCACTCTGTTGTCTGGCTATCTGTTTATGTGCAAGAAATAAATAGCCATTTCCTTCAGATGATATATCTACATTCTTAGGAATGCTTAATTTCCTCTGACAACCAATTTGCTTTTGAAATATTACTACACATAATAATTACAAAATGTAATTGTTACAGTAAAACACAAATAGCTGAGCATATTAACTGGGAAACTACTTTGACACTGTTGGGATTTTGTCTTCCAAAATAATGACTTCAAAAAGAAAGTTCTTTGCCCCTCCCAATAAATTAGGAAAGTGAGTTTTCTTGGATTATGTCTATTTTCTGTTCCCAAATGTACGTATCACGTATATTGTTTTCTTCTCCTTGTTTTAATGGGTATAAGAGAGCCAGTTTGAACCCAAGAGCAATGGCTTAATATTGAAGTAGGAAAATACTTCATTATGCACCAGCTGCAGCATTTGGGAAGTACTGAGGATTCCCAGAGTACACAATTTGGCTTCCAGGCTTCATGCCAGAAAGAATAGGAATTCTGGTTAATCCAGATGATTCCTAAAAGCAAGTAACTTAATGTAAAATTCTACTTCACTTAAAAAATATTTTTCTGTTCCTGCATTTTCATTGACTTTGACATAGATATGTAAGGATTTGTGTACGTTTGCAATATTCTATGATAGTTTAAATGTCAGTCAAATGAATAACTGACAGAATTTTAGAATAAGAACCACTTTGAGGTTTAATTCTCCCATCAATATAAATTTTCAACTGACATGAACATGAATAGGAATTATAGCCCTGTACCAAGAAATAGGTTTCTATGGATTGCATCAGAACTAAGAAATATTTATAATCAGCATGTTATATTATTTTACCTAGGTAACCACTGTTGGATTGCATGCTTGGAAATATTAAAACAAATAAGGAGAATGTAGAGAAATGGTAATCATTAAAGAGAAAGGCAAGGTTATTCATTTTACCTGAAGGTTTTATTGATAATGTACACTAGAGGGTACTGCATGGCAGTTTGCGGAGACTGTTGTAATAATATTATCTTAACAATGTGCCAAATTCCTTCTCCTGAGCAAGCTTTGAAATGTAGGATTTTTATTTGAAGACCAGAAATGAAATTATGCACCTGTTTTAAATAATATTTTATAATCAGGTTTGAACTGATATATGTTATCAACTCTGATATTTTATAGATTATTTTGTAACCACTTGTGTGTTAAAAATTAAGATGTGAATGGAAGCTAAGTTTATATTATTTACCACATTGATTTGCATCCAAGTAGATTTGAACACAGTTTCTAATTAATGTGGTTATTTACACTACATGGGATGTATATGGAAATTAGGCATTTCTTACAAAAGCACAGATACCTTAAATTAAAGATGTTTCATATACAAACAAAAGAAAGCTGGCAGCTTAGCAAATAATTGGAAGTAAAATACATGTGAAAAAAGGACTATTTGGTGAATTTACTGGAGTGAACATAATAGAACATTAAAAACACAAGTATAAATACTCTAAGGTTATGAACCAGAAAGTGTAGAAAATATTGAAAACACATGTTTTTGGTTTTTGTGTGTGCTTTATTTTTCTGTCTTCCAGTATGTTTAGATCCTATGGCACTCTAAATGGTCTTAGGCCTATTTTCATCCCATATGTATGTTTTCTATGTCTTCTAGCATTTCTAAGTTCCTAAAACTTTAAATTAAAAAAAAGAGAAGGATTCTATGTGCAGAATAGCAAGTGAATGACATATCATTAACTCAGTCTTGAAAAACTTGGGCTAAAAACCTAATCAAAGTAACAATGTAGACATTAAATATTCTAGAATTGAGAAAGAAATTATTATTTTTTGCAGACCCTGAAATCCCTTTTTTTAAAGCACTGGCTTCTGCCTCTTTCTGTTCAAGTTCGTAGACTCTCTATCATGTACCACCCGTACCAATCAACGAATGTCTCAGGGAGAACAGCGATCTTGGGATCGGGCTTGTGTCTCCCTTTACCCCAGGATCTTTGTCTTCAAACATTTGGTTCTGTGACAACTTTGACATCTTCAAACAAATGTTTACTTGGAATGCCTCCAGAGTCTTAAGGTGATCTTGGTGAGAACAAGCAAAAATACCAACAAGCTATTTTTCTGTTAGCAGACACAGAAAAATGGTCTTTGGTAATCATAAAGTGTTCATATAAAAACTTTCTTGCAATTCTCATTGTGAAGACTTTATCATTGTTGTTTTATTTTAATATGACTACTAAAAATCATCCTAGAATACAATGACTGAAAAAAACTTTGCAATGTTCTTATCCGTTTTCTCACAAAATGTTAGATGTGTACAATCTAGTATGTTCCTTTTTTGTCTTGTCTGCTTAACAATTTAGAGACTTAGTGAAAATATTTGATCATTTTGGAAGTATGTTAGTTTTCTAGGGCTGCTATAATAACTACTACAAACAAGGTTGCTTAAACAATAGAAATGTGTTGTCTCACGATCCTGGAAACCCAAAGTCCATCATCAAGGTGTCGACAGGTTGGTTTCTCCTGAGGGCTGTGAGGAAGGATCTGTGTCAGTCCTGTCTCCTTGGCTAGTGGCTGGTTGTCCTCTCCCTGTACCTCCACATCATCTTCACTTTATGTGTGTCTGTCTCTGTCTAAAATGTCCCTTTTTGTATAAGGGTACCAGTCATATTGCATTAGGGCCCACCTTAATGACATCATTTTAATGTGCTTATTGTTATTAATGACCCAAATCGCCAAAAAAGGTAAAATTCTGAGGTACTTGGGGTTAGGACTCAACAAGCTTTTTTGAGTGGAGGGAGAAATGGAACCAATAACAGGAAGTTAATGTAATATAAATAATACACCTGCATACGCACAAATTCTTTGGACAGTAGTTATATTTGCAATTATGGATTTCTGATGCATGAAATGATTAATGTAAGGGAACCAGTTCATAGGAAGCAGCCTAAAGGGCAGAAAAGTATTACTAAAATAAGCTGAGGTTAGTCTTCAAGATTTTCTTAACAGCTAGAACAGAGTATATTAGTAGCTTTTTCTAGGGAAATCTGTTCACAATTGAATTAATAAAGTGTAACATCCATGAGCGTATTGATTCTGCTTTTCTCAATTGTAAAGATTTAAATACATATCTTGCAATCTCTTACCATAAAACCAGGTACACTATCATGGGTTATTCAGACCATTCTATATTTCATACTGAAAACATAAAGTAAGCCACATAGAAAAAATTCTAATACCAGAAAATCTACTAGAAAAATCTGCTTATAAAAGAATATAAAAAACCTGCCTTAGTGTAACTCAGTGGATTGAATGTGGGCCTGTGAACCAAAGGGTCACTGGTTTGATTCCCTGTCAGGGCACATGTCTGGGTAATGGGCCAGGTCCCCAGTAGGGGGCACATGAGAGGCAACCACAGATTGATGTTTCTCTCCCTCTCTTTCTTCTGCCCTTCCCTATAAAATATAAAATAAAATAAAATAAAATAAAATAAAATAAAATAAAATAAAATAAAATAAAATAAAATAAAATAAAATAAAATAAAATAAAATAATAAAATAAAATAAATAAAATAAAATAAAATAAATAAAATAAAATAAATAAATAAAATATACAAAACTCAGTCAGGCTTTCTCTACACGATGATTCATGCCCTTTGAAGGGCAGGTTAGTGCCCTTTGAAGCATGGTGTTTCAAACATGTTTGAATGTTTGAAAAACAATTTGATGAAGTTCAGTTTATCTTTTTTTTTTCTTTTGTTGTTTTTGCTTTTTATGTCATGTATAGGAAAGCTTGCCTAGTCAATGACACAGATATTTTCTATATTTTTATGAAAAACTTTTATAGCTTTAGCTCTTATATTTATGTTTGTGACCCAATGCAGCTTACTTTTCATATATAATATAAGGAAAAGGTCAATTCAGTTTTTTGCATATTGATATACAGTTGTCACAACATCATACATTGAAAAGTCTGCTTTCTCCCTTATTAAATTGTCTTGAAATCCTTGCCCAAAAATGACAATAAATAGGCTTGTGAAAAAATACTATAAATATAATGATGCAATTATGGACTCTGAAATATTTTTCATTGATGTATTTCTACCTGATGCCAGTACCACATTGTCTTGATGATTGTATCTTTGTTGTAACTTTGAAATGAAGAAGTTAGACCCCTTCAACTTCATTGTTCTCTTTTATGATTGTTTTGTCCATTCTTTTACTGCTTCTTTTATGGGACACTTCCCCTCCTAGTTCAGCCCCAGCATAGCATTAAGTGGCTCTTCCAGGAAAATATGCAAATATGTTTACATTTCATTATCTGACAACCTTAAGGTAATATATATTTATTTTGAACTTAGGGGGTTATAGATTTTAATTTATGTAACACTCCTAGCAGAGTTAGAGTCAACATACATATTCAAAATGATATTTTTCCAGTAATGTTTATAAATATTCACACTAAGTAAGATGAATAAAGGCTATACAAACTTTACATCATTTCATATAAAATTTTGCAGCTAAATGAATTGCCTAAAATCTTTGGAATTCATGAACACTCCTTCATCCAGAGCTTGTCAATTCTTGAAGATGTGGCTGATGTACCTCATCACTGGTTGATCATAATCCTCAGACTGAGTCTGATACTACCAAACAATATGAGCTTTAACAACATCTACTTATCTCATAAATGTAGTAAAAACACTAATTGTATAATAAATTGTTTATTGTCTCAACCACTAGATTTCAACTCCATGAGTTCAGAAGCTAGCTTTTCTTGTCTACTACTAGATTTCAGGGTCATTAAAATGTCCCACAAATAGTTATTTCTCACCACAGGAACCTTGCACTTACTTGTTTCTCTGTCTGGAATTCTTCTGCTATTTTTGATATGAGTAGCTGTTCATATCCTTCTATCCTAGTTTAAAAACTTTTTCCTCCAGGAAATGTTTTTATAAACTGTGCATGATAGGACTCTTCTTATATTATTCATCACAATAGCATTTTCTTTCATATTGCCAAAGCAGTCTATAATCTATCTATCTATCTATCATCTAGATATTATCTATCTATATATCATCTAGATATTATCTATCTATATATCCATCTATCTATAACAATTTTTATGACCCCAATAAACCCTGTCTCCCAGTATTCATGACCTCATATATTTCTCTCCTACATTGTATCTGGTCTGGCCTTATTAATTAATTTAAATAATAAGATGAAGTGGAACAGATTCCATGGTAGTTGTAGTGTTAAACCTTAAGAAGACCTAATACTGTTTATTTTCTACTTTGGGAACTCTGACCTACCGCATAAAAGATTCCCTACCTTGCTGGAGAGACCATGTAGAAAGGGAGAAGCCCTAAGATTACATAGAGAGATACAGAAGCTTTGTCATTTCAATATCCCAGATGAGCAGCCTGCTAGATGATCCCAGTAAGGTTTCAGACACGTAATTAAGCTGTCTTAGACATACCAGCTGCTATGGACTAAATTGCGTCCCCCTGAAAGTCCTATGTTGAAGCCTTGACTCCCCAATGTAACTGCATCTGATTTAAATGTTAATCACATCTAAAAATACCTTTACAGCAAGTAATTTTATAAATTAGACTGGTGTTTGATTAAAAATGTGGGTACTCACCAATACCCTAGCTGAGTTGATACATAAAATTAACCACACAGAGGCAAAATTCATTTCCCTGGGGAACGGAAGGTCCTGATTACCATTGCAACACATTGTTTTATCAAATTGGTCACCTACTGAAGAAGATGGTTCATCAAGTTTAAATATATGTAAGGCTTTCCTTGTAGTCAGAGGCTAATTTATTTTGGGTGTTATGGTCAGGTTTTTATGAGAGATGTGAGAATATCTAACAATTTTTGGTTCTATACAATTAAAAAAGGGTTACTTAACAAACCGAACAAGGCAGGATGCTGAAAAAATAGCAATAGACAGCATTTGGTGGAAAAAGTTTCTGAAGTGCCTACAGCGATATCTGTTGCTGTTGTGTCTCCAAAAACACATGGGTATTTTATAATATAAAACCATTATTAAACTTCATAACCTTATATTCTTGAGACTAAAAGAAATAATTTCTGTTAAAGTTATTTTTATAAATTTTCTGTGGGTATCACTGTGGGTATTCTATGACATTTATGCTCTGAATATGGGTGTCCAAACTTTAATGATGTCTGATGCTTAGCTAATAAGACTTTGTTTATCTATATGTGAACATTTTTTGGCTGACTTTAAAAATATTAGTATGTTTCCAACATGACAATATGCATTTAAATAACTCTCATGGGAAATAATCCAGCATGTGTGTGAGTGTGCGTTTGTTTTTACATATGTGTGTTTGTTGGGGGTGTCATCCATCAATCCTGAAACTATAAATGAGTCTACAATATACCAGCAATTCAAGTTGTTGTTTTTTCAATATAAAACTTATGGAAATATAGTAAAGTTTCCTTTTGCCTGTGTATATCACTGTATCTAGAGGCCATAGCCCCAGAGGCTGAAAGCACATTAACACACACTCACACACAGCCACATCATATTGTTGTGATGTTTAAATGATGTTAAACTCTCTGACTTGACATAAATTACAGAGAAAGGCTCATCAATTAGAAGACAACAAAATAAAATAAAAATCTAATTGTCAATATTGACAAATTGAAAGGAGGAACTGAGAAGCTGTTCTGGCTTGTCTTTGATTGCACTCTGCTCCGTATTATCATGCTTGGCTGAATTGCCTATTGGGCTGTTTTAACCATGAGGACTGTTAACTTGGTTTGAAGGCAAACCACGGAGTGGATCTTACTCCCATAGAATATCGATCTTCCCATGAATTATCTAGACTATCAAAATCTAGACCATTACACCCAATACAAAGATGCAGCTTTGTTAGAGATAAACCTTAATTGTGGCATCAAGGTTGCAAATATTCTGCCATTAGATTGTTATTTGACATTATGTATGACAGTGTGTGTGCACTTTTAAAAGGTTGTAAGTTCTGGTCGTTCTACAAAAGCTGGGGCAGTGAGATTCGTGTCAAGAAAATGAAGCAATTTTTTTTGAATTCTTGTTTCTTCATTCTTTTCTGTGTGTTTGTTTCTTTCTTCCTTCTGTTCCACTCCATTGATTTGAGTCCCAGTTTTCCTCCTATCACTATTGATTCCCTGTGCATTTTCCTTCATTTTACTTATTGTAGCCTTCATTTGTTCATCCAATTTGCGACCAAAATCAACCATTTCTGTGAGCATCCAAGTCATGAAAGTCAAGGACCTACATCCAAGATTGCTCTATCTAGCAAAGCTGTGATTTAGAATGGAAGGGAAGATAAAGCACTTCTCAGATAAGGTCAAGTTCAAGGAGTTCATCATCACCAAGCCCTTATTTTATGAAATGTTAAAGGGACTCATCTAAGAAAGAGAAGATAAAAAATAGGACAGTAAAAAGACAGCAAACTCACAGATATTAACAACCACACTTAAAACAAAAGCAAACTAAGCAAACAGCTAGAACAGGAACAGAAACACAGAAATGGAGATCACATGAAGGGTTAGCAACAGGGGAGTGGGAGGAGGAGAGAGGGGGAAAAGGTACAGAGAATAAGTAGCATAGATGGTGGGTAGAAAATAGACAGGGGAGGGCAAGAATAGTATGGGAAAAGTAGAAGTTAAAGAACTTATGACACATGGACATGAACTAAAGGGGGGAATGTGGGTGGGAGGGGGTGTGCAGGGTGGAGGGGAGTGAAGGGGGAAATGGGACAACTATAATAGCATAATCAATAAAATATATTAAAAAAGAAAATGAAGCAAAATTCTTGTTTTCCTTTTGCAAAAATAGAAGCAAAATGAAGAAAACATATTCAGCATATATGTTTTATATAATATAGTTAGAAAATCTTCACTTTCTCTGGTAGTGAGTGCCACAGCTAAGAGAGTAGGCTCTGGAAACAAATTGGGACAGCTCCTTATTAACCCTAAAATGTAAAAATTCCCTAAGCTCGGTTAGTAACAGCCACTGTTGTCCTCAGTAATTTGGGTGACGCGAATCAGAATGAAGTCCTTAACTCAACGCACACCGCAGGAGACAGTGCAGCTCCGAAAACGCTGCCAGGAGAAGGAGGCGTCAAAGGATTGATAGAAATGTCCCTGACTAATGCCCTGGTTGTATTGACTTCATCTTTCTGTTTAACACGTCAGGATCTAGCTAGGGTGGATTTTAGTTGTTGTGCCAAAGAATATAATTCCTGGGTCTGCATTTTTGGACATTTTAATTGATGACGTGCATAAGCCATTTACGCCAGACATTTTCCTCCTTATTCTCTGGATCCACCCACGCTCTTCTCCACTCTGCTCTCTGCCAGGGCAGCTTTATGTATTCCTGTGCTTTTTGGGTTGTGTGTGGTCAGTGGAATGCTCCTACAGAACTCAAATGGAGGGAAAAGAGTGAGATTCAGCTCCTTCCTGGCAGGCTGACACATGAACACCACAAGAAATAAAAATGACTTGTCCAAATAGGGAATATCAGAAAAATTAAGACTATATTTTGACATAAATAAAAAAACAACTGGAGAAGAATTTTAGATAAAATTCTCAAAATCCAGTGTATCCATCTTTTCCTTTCATTGTTCTTTGCTATTAAGCATAAGAGAAAAAAAATCTGATTTCTTCTCTTTCTCCCTAATAACCAACACTAAGATTTGGGTGGTCCTGGTATAGAATAGAAAGGAGTCAGTTCCAAAACAAGAGAGGATGGAAGAGGGGCTGGTAATTATAACAACACATTTTTCCCATTTTATTGTATGTATACTTGTTTCACAAGTATAAGATAATTACCACAGTGTTTTAAGGAAGATTCATTTAATCAATATTTAGAAAGCACAACGGTTCATTGGTGCATTAATAGAATGTGTGGCAGGTTGTCCTTAGAGAGGGCAGCCATCCTTTCCTACTCTGTATAAGCATGCTGTTCCACCCATCTGCAAAGTAAATTTGTTTTTCTTTCTGGATATATATTTATATTTCTAACTGAACCAATGGACTTTTTTATTCATTTATTGACCTTCATTTAAAAAATAGAAATAATGCATCGATATTGGGTATAACATAAACAGTCATTTTGCAATTAAAGAGCGTGTTACATTCTATTCCAACCAATTGTAGACCAATAATCTGTGCTGACATATAGTAGCAAAAGTATGGCAAGATAAATTGGATATATCTCTGTTTGTGGTGGTGAAGCTCTAGCTATCAGTGAGCTCTTGTTGTAGCAATTGGAAGGAAATATCCTCCTGGCTAAGGAGTAGCCAAAAGTTAGGATTGTGCCCAGGAGACACTTAAACATTTTATTTGGGGTAAGCATCTCTTTTATAGTGTACTCAAATAATGCACTAGTTGCCTATTAATTAAGCACAGACAGTGTCTGCCTGAAGCTAGAAGTAAAATCAATGGGGATACATTGTTTCTTACCACACATCTGAAGCCAACACAATTTGACTACTTCATTTCTTAATACTGTTGGGGCCATAGTACTCTCAAATCCAAACAAAGCAAACTAAACTTTATGAATTTTTACAGAAAGTTGAATTTACCCTTGTGTTGTCGCCCATGTGTTGGAAAACTGACACCACGGGGATTTTTCAAAGATGTCAATGAAACTGCGTGATAAATGCTGGGCAGAAATACAACAAAGTATTTATAGTGGTGTGATTGTGAATGATGAGTTTTCTCTCAATATCTCTATGTTTTCCTTAGATTCTTTACCATTTACTACTTTTTTAATTTAAAAAAGTTATGAGGAGTAACTGAAAGTAAAGTAACACCATTACAGTTACAAAAATAAAAACTGAACGTATTCTAGGCTGATTTATTTGATTTTGGTTTTCTTGGATTATTACATATAGATATTTGAAGGTGTGTATGTATTTACAAAACATTTGATTACATTTGTTTAGTATTTGATATGATTTTCTTGTAGTTACTAGAAAAAATGCTTAGAAGAAAACAAAGCTGAACAAGAATGAGTTAGAGGTGTAATTTTGTGTAGCGACAAGATAAATACAAAATTAATTATTTACTTCTTTGTCTTCAAAGAGAAATTTGATGGTGGCAGAAAAGTGAATAGGGAATTCTAGGAGAAAAACATGTCTTCAATTATTAGAGCAACAAAAACAAACTAACTTCTTAAATCAATAATTTCAAATCCCAAAGTTGTAAACACTTCCCTTCATTAATGTTAATAAACATATTTATTGTCAAAGTAATAAATTCACTGTTAACTGTAAATGTATTCAGATATCTCCCAAAGTTCAGAAACAAAATAATCTATGCCTTATCTGAGTCTGTCACTTTAATCAAGTGAATTTAATCATTTATAAAAATACACAAATTATAAGTATCTTATTTTGGCCCTGACTGGTGTGTCTCAGTGGATTGAATGCCAGCTATGAACCAAGGAATCACCTGTTCGATTCCCGTTCAGGGGACATGCCTGGGTTGTAGGCCAGGTTCCCTGTAGGGGATGCATGAGAGGCAATCACACATTGATGTTTCCTTCCCTCTCTTTCTCTCTCCCTTCACCTCTCTCTAAAAATAAATAAATAAAATCATTAAAATATATTTTATTTTGATTTACAATTTTTTCCATTTACAACTACTGCCGACTTCATAAATTCTTGACAGGAAACAGAACTGACTTTATCACATTAATCCTTTTTCTTTAGCTGTTTTGGTTCCATTCTGATATATGCGTTAGGGTTTGTGTTATATATTTGTGTTGCCACTGAGTGATAAACTAACCTTGACCTACCTACTTATAATGAAAAGCTGTGGTGTCACTCAGGCTCCAGAAGTCATTAAAGCTTGACAGCATTATCTCCTGTCAGGCTGTTCCAAATCCCAGTGGAACAAAACATCCACCAGAATTATGACTTTGTTTCACTATTTTTTTTGAAATGACATCTTAACTAATTAAAACCAACCTGTTAGATTTCAGCTCTATCTCTCCACAAGGAAAAGGTCAGCCCATTAAGGGTTTTCTTATTGACAAGGCAGCTTTGCTTGTGCAGACACATCTTCAGTGTAAAGGAGGGTAGTTTAGAAAAAGAAAAAAAAAATCATAGACTTTGAAATTCACCTTAGATTTTTTTCTCTAAGCCTAAGTTTCTGGGGCAATAATCTATTAAATCTGAAGGGGGGTTGGGAAACAAATACAAACCATAACATAAACCTAGAAAAAAGGTTTTCTCAAAAAAGAAAAGTCAAAAAATTAAAATGAATTTCCAAAAGAGCAATTTAACTAAAATTTCCACTTTTAAATATCAAAGAGGGATGAAAGAGGTCACAATGAGCAGCTGGAAATCATAACAGAGCTACAATTTTCATCTGTTAGCCATTCTCATATTTTTAACATAAACTAACTAGAGAGAGAAACAAAGGGTATTCGAATTAATTCCTAAGTATGTATCACTTTTGGATACTAAGTCTCCCATGGAGGCCTCAAATTTAACTAAATATTTCCATGATAGGCCTATGAATGTGGTTAAATGGCACAAATGAAATAAAACATAGAATATTTTTAAAAGGAAGCTATCAAAATTTAAGTATGTATTTTTATAAACTGCATGATATAGACTATACTATTTAATGGTTTATAACTTTTTAAAAAAAATCACTATATAAACTGTTGTATTAATTTAGCATCTCATTTAAAATGTGATGAGGGGGTATTTTAATTAATGCCATAGTTGGCAAGAGATAATAACATCACTAAACAAATATTAATTTGGATCCAGACTTAAAGAGAAAATGCATTTCCCCGATACACAATTATTATAGCCTTGGTAACTTGTTGGGAATGTGATTTTAAATTCTCACCAGACATAACAATGAGAGAATACTTTTAGATGTTTGCTCACTGTGAGTTTTGTCTTTTTAACAGCTAAGATTTTCCAGGTTTTCCTACAGTCCATGCTACTTCTTGAACTTCCTAAAATGGTTATGTGATCCAATTGCACTGCTAACGTGCACTTTTCTGGCAGCTAAATATAACCCCAATGCCGCTTCTAAGCTACCCTATATCCCAGGTGTTGAACTGTGCATGGGGGTGGGGATGCCTAGTTCCCACAGACACTGAAGTACTAACAAACACTGGTAAGGAAGTCATTTAGGAAATCTATTCTAGTTACTCAGGGGAAAATTATGTAAGGGTACTGGATTAAAAGTATGAAAAGCAATTAGGAAGGTATTGTTGCAGAAAATGTCAGGACTTGGTGATTAACTGATTGCGTTGTGTAAGGTAAGCAGGAGGAAAAATGAGTAAAATATAACTAACTTTCCTGGTTTCAAGATTGGGGTCTAAGAATAAATGATTTTGCCATTCACGAGGTCACATGCAAAAGAGGAGAGCCGTAGTTGGAGACTGAAAAGGATGTAAATTATCGAATTTGCAGTGTCTTTAAGGATACCCAGGCAAGTAAGAGATTATGATGAAAATAAGCACGTGAGAATGCTGGCTGGCTGTCAACATATACAGAGAAATTACATGGGAACTTGGGGTAAGTAGGTTCTTAAGGCATAACATTTTCATGAGAAATTGCAATCCTTATTTCTGAGAAACTTAGGTTTTGAAAATAGGTTAATAGCAACCCAATTTTTCTGTATTATCAGTTAGGTTAGTCAGCATCTACATTCATGACAAAAATGTGTCAACTATGGAGGCCAGAGATATATTGAGCTCACTTATACTTTGAAAAGAATACCTTATAAGAAAAATAAGAGTCCACCGGTTTTGGAAATTAGCATGCACCATGTAAGCCATTGCCAATAATATAAATATGTCCAGTTTTACATGCCATTTTAGCAAAATGCTGCACACATAGCATTCATGTGAGCTAAATACATATTAATTAGTTGTTATCTTAAAGTCCAAAGGTGAACTACGGAGAGATTTAGAAATAAAAGTTGCTATTGGTTTTAACAAAAGGGTTGATGTCAGGTTTTGAAAAATGAATAGCCTTTTTCAAGCAGAAGACAAAGTTATACATAGAGTAGACACTTGGTTTAAGCAGAGGGAAGACCATGTGCTACAATGTGAAATGGCACTGCATGTTTTGTAATGATATTATAGATGGCAGGTTATTAGGTACAAAATTAAATAATAAGCTCCTGAAAAGTAATCAAGTGGTCATATTGTGAAGTGCCACATGAAGGAATTTTTCAGTGTTGCCTGTTAAGGGGTTTGCACTTCAGGTATTTATTCTTTAGCTGATGGAGAGCCAGTGGCAGTGTTACATTTTCAGAGGAATTGTGCTTTTTTTCAAAAATTAACACCTCTGACAAGGTGAAAAACTGAATGTATGCATAAACAGATTTGTAGTATACATCCATGCCTATGATAAAGTTTAATTTATAAGTTAGGCACAGTAACTAAGAATCAAGTAGAGCAATTGCAATAATATACTTTAATAAAAGTTATGCAAATGAGATTCCCTTTCTCTCTCAAAATATCTAACCATACTATCCATTAGTTCCAAAAAAAGAGGGACTACTATAAAAATTATGTTTTTAACAAACTGCATTAAAAATTTTAAATCTCAACTTTTTTCCATGTATATCAGCATGTTCCATCAGAAAGTTATTTACACAGGCTTCTAAAGTCTGTGCAAAACAAAAGTTGCAATTATAATGCAAATTAACCAGAAAGAACCTTTATATTTAATATAAACATAAATATATAAATATTTAATATCAATTTATCCTGAATTTAGCACAAATTAATAAATTTCATAGAACAATACTCACCCCCATTCACAGTTTTATTTTCCATGGTTTCAGTTACCCTCAGTCAACCTCAGTCTGAAAATACTAAATGAAATATTCCAGAAAGAAACTATTTGTAATTTTAAATTTCATGCCATTCTGAGTAGCTGGTTGGTATCTCCAGCCAGCCCAGAACGTAAATAACCCTGCTGTTCAGTGTATCCATGTTGTAGGTACTACCGTCCTCTTAGTCACTTAGTAACTGTCTGTTTCAGATAGATGTGACAGTATTGCAACACATGTTCCAGTAACCCTTGCTTTACTTAGTAATGACCCGGAAGCACAAGAGTCATGATGCTGGAAATTCAGATACGTCAAAGAGAATTTGTAAAGCATTTCCTTTAAGTGAAATGAGTGTATGTATAAGGAAAAACCAAACCAAACCAAACAATGACATTGTATATATAGGGTCTTGGAACGTATCCCCCATGGATAAGGGGAACTATTGTACATATTTGCGTCAAATACTTTCAGATATGTTCAAGGAACTTCTTTTACAAAAAGACCATCATTGTATCACTTTATTTGTTCAAAGAGAACTTACACTAATTACCTTAATCGGTTTTTGTCAAATCAATATTTAGCTTCAACAAAACAACAGTGTCTTGATATTCTCATTCTACAAAGAAACTGAAATTATCAACCACTTTAAAATATCCTTTCCTGTTGGACTTAAAAAGTTACAAGTTATTCACATACTCTAAAAACATACTTCCTTCTCCAGTCAACTTTTCCATCTGCATTTGATGAACAGACAAAGAATTAAGTTTAATGTATCATGCTAACTGAGCTTTATAAGTGATTTAGGAAAAACAAGTCAATAAATAACAAATGCAATTTTTATAAACTTAGCCAAAGGTTCTTGGACATTTCCTGTTTTTGTCAGGTGTTTTGTTTTAATCAGTTCAGCTCCTAGTCAAGTTGGAAGAACTGGGGAGACTGGAGGGTGTGCAGTATTTTTTGAAAATTCATGTCAATTTGTTTGACAAAAGATTACTGACCTACATTCCATTCTTCATCAGGTATATTTAGTTACTTATTTACTTCTGTTTATTCTCTTATGGTTCTCATCATACTATATTATAATTATATATTAATATTTCTAATTCCTCCAAATAGACTAGAAGCTAATGCTCTTCTGCTTCCTCTAGTATCATGACAAATTAGGCAAAATATAACAAGTAAGTGAACAAATCCTGAATTAATAAATGTTTTTGACAGATTCACTAACTCACAAATGAAATGCTTACAAAGAATGCAGGTCCAATTTGCATGCATTTAACTGAAAACAAGCTTGGATAAAAGTTAACATCATAATGCATGCACTACTTCTCAATCAACTAAATCTTTTGTCTTTGGTACATCCTATTCATAAATGGTTCATTCATCCAAGGTCAAATTGTTCTCATCTGGTGAAAACATGATGGAAAAATAAGTGATCAAAAATCAGCCAGGGTGTATGATCAAATGAACTACTGAAAATGCCTCTCTTTCTCGTCATTAAATGCTCACTGTACGTAGAGGTTGTCCAGGCTTGATCCCATCATCTGCGGTTAGAGTCTGGCCTTACAGGAGGCAACTTAGCACTGTTAGCAGTTTTGCAGGTTTTGAAGCTAAACTGCCTTACAAGGGTGATCTGTGGAAAGTTTCTCAACCTTTCTACAACTTCACTGTCTTCATCTTTAAAACCGAAATAGGAATAACACATTTACCATGTCATTTATTTTCATAATGCCATTATTGCTAAGGGTTTAGCACCAAGGCTGGTTACAAATTAAAGCTTGCTGAGAATTGTCATTTTTTATGTAGTTTGGAATTTTTGTTTT
The DNA here is from genome assembly GCA_004027475.1 of Anoura caudifer. Taxonomy (NCBI): domain Eukaryota; kingdom Metazoa; phylum Chordata; class Mammalia; order Chiroptera; family Phyllostomidae; genus Anoura; species Anoura caudifer. The sequence goes on from PVKU01004048.1 coordinate 22,630, forward strand.
TGTAGGTCTGCTTTTTCATACTAAAAGCAAAACTACAACAAATGATTGTAAAACTGCTTTATGGGAGACCTATGGGAGCTAAGTGCTTGCATGTATGAATGGAACTCTGCAATTGATAAAAATCTATTGAATATTATGTAGGTTTCCAGGTTAATTGGATTCCAAATTAGTTTTGTTAAGGGAAATTCCCCAAGACAAAACACAATACAATAGAATCAAAAAGCCATTTATCCCTCCTCTGGATTTAAAATGCATTCTGTTTCAAAGATCACTACTTTCTATATATTTACGTGCATACAGACATACATTACACATTCACCTACATACAAGTCAGGAACTAGCATTTCAAAATATACATAGATATACGTATAATTTATACAGTATTTGTTTTCTTATATACGTTGTATATCCTGGTACCCGAAACCAGTATAAGCAGTTATATAAATGAAGAGACCAACCAAACAATCTGTCAAATTCTCCTCAAAGGAGATTTTTAGTTCATGAAATTAAAAATGATTTACAGTCCTGACCAGCATGGCTCAGCTGGTTGAGAGTTGACCCGCAAAGTGAAAGGTAGCTTGTTCAATTCCTGGTCAGGGCACAAGCCTGGGTTGTGGGCTGATCCCTGGTTGGGGCACAAGTGAGAGGCAACCAATCTTGTTTCTCTCCCTCTCTTTCTCCCTCCTCCTCTCTCTAAAAATGAATGCATAAAATCTTTAAATGTAATTTACACTGTATCTTAATTTAAATTTTTCTTTATTATTATAATTGCTATTGCTGTTGCTATTGTTATGGAGAGAGAAAAAATAGAAAGAGGAAATTATAATTAATGCAAGTTACAAACTTCATGTTAGGGTTATAAGCTTCTATGGAATCCTATGCCTTAAAATTAGGTATGTAACTATTCTGATTCCAATTCTAATGTGTACTTTTTTCCCCCTGACATCACTAAGCAATTCTCCAACATTGGTTGGATGTCCTACAATTCCACTTACCTCTGATATTAACTACTTGGAAATAGTATCAGAATCCAGAGTTCAAAGGCTCATCCCATGAAACTCCCCTCCTCCCTCCACTACAGACACACTTTAGACGACAATCACAAGCTCAGGCTGTTACCTGGTCTTCTGACACACTAGCTAAAAATGGAAGGTTTAAGGATCCCCTTCTTGGGTTTGCTTTATTTGTTTGCTTGGGTTTGTGTGACTCACAGAACTCAGAGAAACATTTTAGTTGATAGATTCCCATTTTATTTAAAAAGGGGCAACACAGCCTTAGCCATATGGAAAAGATACACAAAGCAAGAAATGGGGAGAGGATGAGTATCCTCCACCCCCTCTCTGGACACGCTGCTCTCCCTAAATTTCCACGTGTTCACCACCAACCCAGAAGCTCTCTGAATCCTCTCCTTTTGGGATTTTAGAGAGGTTTCATTAGAAGACATGGTTGATTGAATCACTAAACGTTGGGGAGTGAGTCAATCTCTGGCCCTCTTCCCTCCTCAGAGATCAGGGGTGTTGGCCCTGAAAGTTCCCCTCTTCCAATAACATGGTTGTTCCTCCTGGCTGCCGACTCCCAACCCCCAACCATAGGCAAAACCATGCCATTAACATAACAAAAGGCACCCTTTTCACTATCAGCACTTAGGACATTGTAAGGCTTTAGGGAGCCTTGTGCCACTAAAGGGGACAAAGACCAAGTAATTCAGATGAAATCATGATAGAATGAGAAAAAGCTTTTACTTTACATAGAAATTCAAAATTAGTTTCCAGAGACAGTAACTGAGGAGATTTTGAATTATTTTTGGGAAGAAACAATGGAGGATAGATGTGAGGTTTAGGGGAAAAAACTTTGATAAAGTGAGAGGCAGAACCTTCTGCATTTACTAATGAAAATGAAAATTTCATGGATTGATGCTCCTTTTCCAGTCTAGCTCGCTCCTCATGCCTGAGAACATGACCAAGTGAAGCCTTATTCAATCAAAAGCACAAGGTAGGTTTTGAATAAGAAACCAGCAAGGCAAAGAAGTAGAGACAGCAAAGGATTAATTCCTAGGTTGCAGGGACAAAAGTGTTAGGCTTTCCAGAATCCTGCCCAGTAGCTTAGGCTGGCAGCAATGGCAGGCACTCGCTGTCTCTTTTCTGTTGACAGTGGCAGAATCCCTAATGCATTTGTGGACCTGCCTGCTCTCCAGCCTTCTTTATCCCATCCATTCTCAAGCCTTTTTCTCTGCTTTTCAAGTAAATTGTGTGATGTTTCCCATTATTTTTCAATATATATTTTATATTCAATTCATCGTTTATTTCTGATCCTCATTCAAAAAATTCTACAGCTATATTGTTACATGATTATTTCCTCTTTAAATCATTCAGTCTTTCCAAAGATTAATTAGACTTTAAAGAGTGTTTTATTAAGTAATTCTATTTTTAACTTTTCAAATAGTTTTTGTTTTTGTTTATTATTTTGCATCTCCATATTTATTTAGAATTAACATTTTAATCATTTTCTAGGTTTTACATATCTTGTTACTGCCTTTATTTACATTACATTTTTTTTCTGATGAAAGAATTAAAATCCATTTCTCCCTATTTCAATGTGCCCTCAATGGGCACTTTGAATTCAGTTCATAAATTTGAAATGTATTACTTTTAATATATTTAGCTTTAAATATTTTGCACTTTTTCATGTTTTCCTGTAAAAAACTTGAATTATTTAAAAATATGACTAGCATATTAATACATTAACATATACTAGAAGCTATTATCTATTGTTTATGAATTTAATTTCTTATAATCATTGAATATAATGGTTCTGTGGGATCTATGAAGACTTTCTTTGTTTCTTATACAATGTTTTTACTTTTAATGTCAGTGTTAATATTCTATGTGACCAAGATAATTGTACATAGTTTGTATCTCTTCAAGGAATTGTTATTTCTCTTCAATATTTGGCATATTAAACAATTATCTTATTTCCTCCATTAGAGAGATGGTTGAAGAAATATAATTCTTGATTTTTGTATGGTGTGTATTTGGCCTCTAGAACAGTTATTTTTAGTCTGAATTTTCAGACTCATCAAGAAGGGCATTTTAAATATATTGAGGCCCCACCTCACAGAATCTAATGCATTTAATTTTCAGTGCGTCCTTTGAAGTAGTATTTCTAAGATTCCCTAGGTGTTCCTGATACGAGGCCATGCATGTAAAACAGTGCCTGGGAACCATTAACACTGTTTCTGCCTCTTACACCAGCCGCACTTCTGTTTTTGGTATGTGGCCTGATGATCTCATTTTGTGCACTTTCATGTGAGGTCTTTGAACTTTCCTCAGATTTACCAAAATGCCATTATTTCTGCAAATATTACTGTGCTTTCATTTACTCCCTTTCTTCTTTTAGGGCTAAAGCTCACAATAGACATGGTCACACTCAGTTTCCTCTTGACCTTTGACTGAGGCCTTCTCCTTAATGTTAGACTGACTTGCTGCTTGGATATTTAAATTCTCCAACTGAGCATATTCTGGTTCCTTTATGTTGGATTTTTTTTTTCCTTTTTTAGCTCATCTCTACAGTAGGATAATCTACTTAACATGATCACACAGTTTATTAGTTATATTACTTTCTTTTAATATTATTTCAGCAACAATGCTGCTACATCTGCATCCCAAAATTCCCCTGGACTCCAAACTGTTCTGCCGAAATTGCCTTCATTTTTCTGTAGGCCTCTCTGCCAGCACTTTCAGTTTCCTAAGGGTGCCGCCAGCATTATGCTCAAAGATCCTTCAGCTCCGACGGACACTCTCCTCAGAGTCTTCACTGATTGGCTTAAATGGATGGGTCTGGCCGGTGATCTCTCGTGACATGGTAGTTACAGCATTGGCTGAGTTTCAATCATCCGAAGATAGACTGGGACTGGAACGTCTGCCTTCCAGGAGATTGGCATCAACCACTCACATGGCTGGTGAGTTTGATGCAGGTTGTTGGGGGGACCTTGGTTCCTCACACGGGGGCCTTCACATAGGAATGCTTTAATGTGCTCATGATATGGAAGTTACGTTCCCCTGGAAGGAGCAATCCATGAGACCAAGGCAGAAGCTATAATATGTTACAAGTCACTTCATAATTTCTGCCACATTCTATCTGTCACACAGATGATCCTGGATCTAATATGGAAGGAAACTGCACAAGAAAGTAAATGTCAAAAGGCGAGGCTCTTCGGGATCCTTTTGGAAGATGGTTGTCGTATTTACATATCTTTCACATGGTTATGACTACCACAGTACATGAAAACATGGCCATCGTTCAGCCTTCATTATTAATTTAAAAAGTAAAATGCATGGCACTTGAACAAATAACTGATAATGTTAAAACTCTCTAGTCGTAACCCCATAGCAACATTTAGTGGTCTTATGATATGCCAGGCATAGTGTTAATTTCTTTACCTGCAACTTTATTTTCATAACAAAATCGATTGTTAAGGGCTAGCATGCCTACAAAGATATAATGTTTGTTATCCAAAGATAAAATATCAGTTTACTTTGTAACATGTATGAATGCATTCTGACACCACTGTTTGGATATGAACCGGGTGTACTCCAACTGGGCGTCCTCTCACGCAACACCTAGAGTCAGCATCGCGTTCCGCAAGTCACATGGCCAGGTCTCCAGCGAGACTGTTGCTGACTTCAGACTTTAGCCACAACTGGTGTTCCCAGGCTGGTTCAATTTTTATCCAAGGTGGCTAAAAATTCTTGTTTTCCATGGCCCCTTCCCCCTCTTCAGGTTATAATTTGCTAGGAAAACTCACAGAACTCACTTGAAGTCCTAAGCCTTTGAGTGTAGTTTCATTATAAGGATGTAACTCAGGAACAGCCAGATGGAAGAGATCAATAAGGCCAGGTCTCAGGGGAGAGGGGCGGCCCGGAACTTCCGTTCTCCCTCCTTACATGGAGGGAGGATCCAGGCATGCCAGCACATCCATGTGTTTAACAACTCAGAACCTCCACTGAGCTTCAGTGTACAGAGTTTTTATCTAGGTTTCATTAAGTAGAAATGATTGATGGGACAATTGTCCATTTGCCTTGAGTTTAATCTTCTGGCCTACATCCCTTCTTTGAGTTTGATTAATAAGGCTAAGTATTCCAATCTTCTAATCAAGTGCTTAGTCTTTCTGGTGTGGCCCGCCCCTCCTTTGGTATTCTCTAAGGGCCCACCATGGGCCACCTTTTTCTAGTTCACTGTCTTTGTCTAAAAGGGCTCTGTAAGAGTAACAAAAGACTCTTAGTTATTACTTAGGCATTTTGAACTTTTTGCCAGGAACCCAGAACAAAGAATACATATATTCTTTATTATATCATAATGAATAACATAATAAGGAGTTCCAGGTTTCTTTTGTACTCTTGAGTAGTACTTATATGAAAATATCAAATGATTGCAATTAATCAATCACTATCATGATATTAAGTCTTTGACTACTGTACTGTATAGAGACCATAAAAATATTTTATCACTAGGCATTCATCTCCTTCATAATGCTCCATTGTAAAGAAAATGTAAAAATAGGTATATTTGAAGCTTGTCTATGTTATTTGCCTTAATGTAAAAATATAAATTTGAATAAAATGTCCTTTTTATGGAGAGCAGCTGACATTATTTTTTTCAAATGGGATGGATTGATGGAAATGTGGTAATTAGGTGATTAGTAAGTTATACTTGATGAATAATGGAACACATCTAAGAAAATGTCTTACTTTTTTATCAAAAGGCAGTCTGTCACAGCATATACAATCGGTAAAAAAGTTTGATGGTAACCTGATTTTTTATATCTATTGATGTTGGAAATTCTTTAGCTAAGGCAGGACATAAAAATAACTCAAAAGCTATTTTAAGATAGCCAAAGGATTTTATATTTAAAAAGTCATTTCTTGACTTCCTCTGGACTTCAATTCATGATGGTTTCCTTTTAAGTTGGAGTCAGTCCTGATAATGCAGGAATTGAATATGCTCTTTGAAAACACTTCCAAACCTGAAGTTCTTTGATTTTAAAATATAAATGTAGTGTTATTCAGTGTTAGGACTGCGTGTTTTCTTCTACTTGCTTATCTTACAAAAAATACCAATTTAACCCTTACACAAAACCCCAGCACCACGAAAATCTCATTCAAATCCTAGCTCTTTGAGTGGAGTCTCCCTTTATATTTTCCTGACTCTCAATCAACTGGGCTTTGCTGTCCATCTCATCTAGCCCTTGTGTTTGAAACTCTCAAGGATGGGCTTGTGACATTTGCAGGGTTATGTCTGAATTCCTACTCCACTAACTGCATTGCCTAGATTCCGTGTTTTCTAATTCCTCTTGCATGCAAAAATCACCTACCAACTCAGACTATACTACAGTCAATTTGCTATTCTATTAGGACATTTATTTTGCCTTTGTTTAGGAGCTCACCATCATACTAAGAGTTCACATGCCTGCTGTATGTCAAATTTACCTCTTTCTTATGGTTAATTCCTCCCTATCTTCCTCTTCTGTCCATGGCTTGGATGTCATAATGAACTTTGGCTTTGCTTTGTTTGTCTTGGTTTATGATACTAATGGTCTACTAATCCTTTCCCTTAAGTCTCACCTCCTGTTTCACTCAGCTGTTTGAGAATAATCAGTATGTTTTACTATATTTTGTAGTGCTGAATGATTACAGATATAAAGTAAAATGAAAATGCCCATGTTTTAATAGATAGTGCACTTACATATTCCCCACTTCTTCATTTTCCTTCCACGAGGAGTTGTGCTCCATTTATGGCATCCTTCTCAGAAGAGAAGGAACAACTTTTCTGATTGGTCCAGCCTGCATTGGTCAACCCCTTTTACCTTTTTCTCTGTTGGGAGGGAAGGGGTATATACCTATCTCTAGCAAGAGCATTCTCTAGGATGCTTTAATTCTTTTAAAGGAAGGTAAGAAGTCTTTTATTTGTCTAAGCTTGACAGAGACTGGCTATTTGATGAGGTATTCACATCTTTCATATTTGGTTGCTATACAAATCCAACTCCTCCATTTGCCTCAAGTAGAGGAGATCTTTCATCTGACCAATAAAATAATTTATTTAAAATAGTGACCATGCTTTTCCTTCTGCCTCTTATGCAGAAAATCTTTTAAAAATAGAAGTACTCTGATAAATACTTTTTTCATGTATACTTCACAACATTTTATAAATGGGTCATAGCATTCTCAATTTACAAATCAGGTTGAAAGAGTATATACAGCTAAGTGGATTAGTATATACAGTTAAGTGGATTAGTGGATTATTTACAAATAAGGTTGAAAGAGTATATACAGCTAAGTGGATTTATATCTGGGATACCCTACCAGATATAAAAAGTCCATATCTTACACTCATTAGAACAAGGAATTGTCCTGTGGACCCGGGTTTATGCCAGTTTCCTGTACTTGGGCAAATCACTTCAGGAAACCATTAAATTTATTGTCTGCCTTTCTTCCTCTGTAAATAATGGACAACAAAACCATCCTATGTAAGTTTTAAAGTTGTGCATACTTAAGAAAATACCTAAATAACTTTGTATACATGATCAATGGCATTAAAAAGAACAATCAGACTCTTTTAAAAGCTTATCTACATTTTAAAAAATGTATTGGAATAAATAATGTTAGCTCCTCAAGAGGATTAAAGGTTCTATAAACTCATGAGTGAGGTTTTTAATGAAAATCAAACAATTGTTCTACTAGGGGTTTTTCACTTAGTGGTCCACTGATAGAATTCAGCTGGTCCATACAACTGGATAGAAATACTTTTAGCTTTTCTTAAGCTTGAACTAAAGTTAGCATTTCCTTCAATTATGAAAAGTAGGCAACAATCCACAGTAGTAATAAGCAGTAACTGTGACTTTTTTCTATATAATTACTGATGTTTTCATATTTTACTGTAGTTCTTTTGAAGCTTTATATGTATGCGTACACATAAATATATACACATATATGCACACACACATATATGTTTTAGTGCTTATCTTTTGAGCTTTTTAGCCTAGGTGCCCATCAGGAAATGACACCTGAGACCAAGGCTTGTTGTGCAAGTTTTTTTGGAGGGGAAATGATCCCAGGAAGCAAGAGTGGGGACAGGGGAGAGTGAAACCAGGGATGAAGGAAAGAATACCTGTGGCTGTGGGCAACATACTCAATACTACCAGGATGCTTTGAAGTTGTACCTAGTAGCACTCAACCTTGTTGCTCAAGCCGCTGCTTCATGGTGTGTTAGCCAGCAGCCACTGAACACCTTAAAGTTTTCCATGAGTAAAGGTCTTGTGATTTTGCTCAAGGATCCCAACCTGCTGAGATTTCAGCCATAATTTATTGCTTCAGCACTTATTTTATGTGGCCAAGAAGCCTGTAGGGGCCTTGAACTGATACTGGTACCTCCCATATACTCTAGATAGCATGTCCTAGATAACAGCTGCCTGATCACAAGTAAATAGAAGTTCCTGATGTGACTCCTCCAGTGTACCTGGTGATAAACAGTCTCTCCACCCCCAGCTCCTTTCTCTCCCTTTGTGTGTCCTTTAGGTAAGAGCCCCAGTGAGCTTACCAAAACTCCACTCCATTTGGTTTGAATTATCCAGTCCACCCTTACCCCAAGCATCCCAAAGCACTCCACCCAGGTACACTAATATAGGTATACACCCCAGGTCCTGCACCTAGCTCTCTGTCTGTGTCCTGCAGTGACCTCTCTACGTGGCACCTGAGGCCTGCTGTGTACCTTCTCTGGACCTGTGAGTGATATATATCTGGTTTTCATTTTCCCTTGAGGTCTTTGTTGAACTTTGGCTCATCACCCAACACCCCTACACTCTACTTAACAAATGTCAGTTTAACAAAAATCTCAACACAACCATAGGTCTCAGAGAAAATGCTAGAATAAAAAGAAATAGTTGTAAAGACGAGGAAAGGCCCCACTGATTACAGCTACATGAAAGTAGTTGCCACAGCAATGGCCAGAGTAAAATATAGGCTCAGAAGTTATGAAACAGGGAAAGAGAGATCACTTAACTTTTGACAGGATTTTATATATCTACTTTCTCTTTTTCTTAATCTTCCTTCACCCAAGGACATTTCTTTTTCATTGCTTTTAGAGAGAAAGAAAAGGGGGAGAGAGAGAGAGGGATAGAAAAACATCTACTATGTGAGAGAAAAACATTGATTAGTTGCCTCCCATTTGTGCCCTGACTGGGAATCAAACCCAAAACCTAGGTATGTGCGCTGCTCTGTAATCAAACCAGGATGATGCTCTAAGCAACCGAGTCACACTGGCCAGGGTGTTACTTCTTTCTTTTTTATTTTCAGTAGGTATCAGATCCTTGCTATAGAAACAATACAATTATCTTCATTTCCTAATTTTTGTTACTAATATCTTTCTTAGAATTTTCTTGAATAAATTTAGATTTCTACTTTTTTGTTTTGTCAGCTTTGACTCACAGTTACAGTAGAAAAGACATGTCTAGCCCTGGCTTATATGGCTCATGGATTGAGTCCCAGCCTGCAAATCGAAATGTCACTGTTTAAATTCCCTGTCAGGGCACATGTCTGGGTTGTGGGCTGAGCCCCCATTTGTGGGTAAATAAGAGGCAAACACACATTTATGTTTCCCTCTCTTTCTCCCTCCCTTCTTCTCTCTCTGAAAATAAATAAATAAAACCTTGAAAAAAGAAAAGACATCTTAACCATTTTTTCCTAAATACTTTCCATTTCCCCCCTTTCTTTTAGATTTATCATTTCTGCATTATCAATGTATTAATGTATTCAACCCATTCTTTCATCCTTGTCCCTTCATGGTTTTAGAACCAAAGATCTTTAATGAAATATATTTAGTGTTCATAATAAAGATATGTTCAATGGCATTTCTTTTGCTAAAATTTCCACAGTTTCAGTTGAATGTGTGGAGATACTTCTCTTGTCTTTTCTTAGAGGGGCTCATGTTAACATTATTCCCAATGTTATTGCACATGTAAATGATTTGTCTGTAGTGATTGAACATAAAAGACAACTTGTCTGGATATAAATATATTCCCATGAGAATGTATAAATGTCACTGCACTGATTTTGGTCATTAAATGTTGCTGGATCCATTAGGTTTTGCTTCATAACTAATATCCACAAAATCTCAAAGGCATGTAACATTAAATAGTCATTTTTCATAACTCTGCTGATCAGCTGAGAATATAGTGATCTAGTCTGAGCTCAGCCAGGCAGCTCTGATGATTTTTTTTTTTTTTAGATTATTTGCACACCTATGAGCTGGCTCAAGTCCTAATCTAGGTTGGACCTTGATGGTGGTAACTCCATTTCACTTTTCTCTATCCTCCAGCAAGGACCCATGTGTCCCAGGAAAGATCATGTAGTGGGGTGCAGAGTAGAGATCCCCTGAAAATAGGAGAAAACCCCCACAAACCTTAGTTGGAGGAAGGAGGAAGTGGATAATACTGTGTTAAGGCACTTCACATAAAAATGGCAAGTTAGTGGCTGTGTATTTCTTGAATGGAGAGGGCTGCTGCCCAGGGCAAAAGGTGTATGTGACTTTGAGTACATATAGTGACTCCTGACATAGCTGGGGGGGTGGGGGGGTGGATGCCCTGTGTCACAGGCAACTCTTTTTTTAAAGATTTCATTTACTTATTTTTTAGAGAGGGGAATGAAGGGAGAAAGAGAAGCATTAATGTGTGGCTGCCTCTCACACACCCCATACTGGGGACCTGGCCTGCCACCCAGGCATATGCCCTAGACTGGGAATTAAACCAGTGACTCCTTGATTCACAGGCCAGTGCTCAATCCACTGAGCCACACCAGCCAGGTCACAGAGAACTCTTGACCTAACTAAAGATGGCACCCAAAACAAAGTAAAAGAAATGGGGGAACTGGCAAAAATGGCACATCATAGAAGGCGGCAGATAGGAGGTCACATAGGAAGTTCCAGGCTGAGCACTTAAAGCAGGGTGGGCTGAGAGAGTGTAGCAGGAAGGGGAGTTCACCACGAAGAGAAGCCATACAGTCTGAAAGAAAAGAAGAAGCCACATGGTATGAAAGGGCATAGATGGGAGTCAGTTACAAGGTCTGGTGTGTAAGGGGGAAACTATGTGGTTTGGAGTTGGAGCAGGCCACGAGGTCTGGAGTTAGCAGGAGAAGACCGAGGCGGAGCTGATGGAACTGTGAGGCACCGGCTTAGCAAAGCACAACGTGAGAAATGCTTGGAGCTGAACTGTGACCAACAATGCTGCGCTACTTCTGCTTCCCTGAAGGACATACGGAGAAGCCACTCTTGGGACATGTGCTTTCCTGGACTCTACTATGATCCAGTGTAACTGGGTACCTGTTTTCCTAAACCATTACATGGAGGCTGAGAACAATGTACCCCAGATCCTACAAGGAGGTGGAGACTCTGAAACCCACAAAGGCACCTTCCAGAGAGGATGGAGATCTGTTTGGGCAGTCAGCTTAAGAACAGATGAGGATATGGGAGACATCTGGGAGTGGTTTTGCCTTTTGGGGAGTGAAGGAAGTGCTGGGTTTTGGGGGAGAACAAGTCTCTGAGCAGGAGTGCTCTCAGCCCCCTGAGTTTGGAACCCTGTTAATAACAACCTGTTTCCTTCAACACTAATTGCTGGGTCATGTGTCAAGGTGTAATGTGGCCAAGCCATGGTTTTATTTGGTTATGATCAGGCTATGGGCCCAAGCATGTCCTTTTCATGGTGAGGGTGTAAGTGTAAAAGCAAGTAAGTGTAATTGTTAGTGTACGTAGAAACTTTGATATTAATAAGGAAAGAGGGAGCAAACAGAACACAATACCTGACTAAATAGGTAAATACCTTTGCCATCACCCTTGGGAGCAACTGACATAGTTCCACCAGCTCAACAGACCTGGGAAGAACCACAGGCATTCTGAGAAGGGGGGAGAAAGGGGCAGAGGGAAATTTCTATTATTATCAGCACATGTACAGACTCATACACAAGTCACCTCAACATGATGTCTTCTCAATTATACCTTTATTATAATAAATCAGCATTGTGATTTTGACCTTCCTTGTGGGCAAACCTAGACAATTGTGGGTGGGGGCCAAAGTGGCAGGAAGCCACCCAAAGGAAATCAGAGGATAGGACTGGATAATTCAAAATACACCCAAGCCCAAGCCCAAGAAAATAGGAGCAGATCTCTGAAGGATCAGTGCAGTTGCTCATGGAGACTGCCTGCTCTCTCTCCAAGAGTATACTTTCACATTAATAAATCTTGCCATTGCTGTTTTAACTCCTGTGTGTGGGTCCCTGAATTCTTTCCTGTGACACTTCAAAGAACCTTCTCAGTCTGGTTACATAATTAGAGTAACAGAGTACTTTTTAAGTGTGGGGGCTAAAACCTTACTTTTCCTCCTACTTTCTAAATTCTTCTTGCTGGGCTAATAGTTACATTAACAGGATAAAGTGTACAAAGTTTATTATAAATGTATATGCTGGGAGTGTCTTAAGATATGATACCCTAAATACATTGGGGAACTGAGATTTATGAGCCATTATGGACAAAAGAGAAAGCTGGGAGGTGTCTGAAAGTTCACAGAAAATTGGCAATTCACAGGTAGCTGAGAAAGAGCTGAACAGGTGCAGCAGGCAAATTCTTGCTAGGCAGCTCAGAAAATAAAAGGGTCACAATCAGGGAGGGAGGTACAGTTACCAGGGCCCTGCCTGGAGCCTTCCTGTCTACGGCTAAAGTGAAAAGATTATCTCTCTGGAGCAGGCCTTTCCATCTTAATCTCTAAGGTAGGACAGAGGCAGAGTCAAAGCTTTTTCCTGAGTCTTTTGTTTCTTAACAATCAGTTTAAAAACAGTATCTCAAAAGGCAGGGCTTTTGGGATAGCAACACTTTGGTCCCATTCAGAAACTTTTAGTCACATCACACCAGTATCATTCCTTTGGTAAAAGTAAGACCTACAATTTACCCCCAAGTTCAAGTGCTGGGAAATATAGTCCAGTGTTTTTGTTTTTAGAAATTGCTAAATCATATGGGCAAAAAAAGAGGGGGGGGGGACCAAAATTCTGCCACCCTGAAGCTGCTTTTTAGGGTATTGATTTTGAGCTATTAAGAAACAAAGCAGTCAGAACTTTTGACCCTCCTCCCCTTTCCTGCCCAAGAGATTCAGTCAGAGGAGCCTGGTTTAGGAAGAGCTCAAAATATTCCCCTTAAGCTAATTGAATTAAGCATGGAAAACAAGAGGGCTTCAGGCAGGTGTCTGTTGGCTAGATACCATCTGTGTCCCATTGTTCTGAGTCACCTAGCAAGGATTCTCCTGCCAAGTGTGTTCAGTCCTTCCTCCACTACCTTGAAATCACCCATTCTCACTGAGGACATATAATAGTGCAATACACACACCCTGCCTTTTCTCCTTTGTCTAAAATGTGTCATATATCCAGTGTTGCCTCTTTGTCTTTGGGATTTTCGTGGATTTATCATGTCTCTGTGAATTCCCCATGTACATGTATCAAATTTGAATTGTTCTCTTGTTAATCTTTCTCTGTCAATTTTATTATTAGCCCAGCCAGAATAACTTAGAGGGTGGGAGGAAAAGTATTAATATATTTTTCACTTCCATATTACATAGAGGGATGGATGAAGAAATTGACAAATTCTAAAATCTACATCAATGCAGTAAATAAGTTCTACCATAACCTGATTTTATTTTCCTAATAAAGTAACTTAATATTATATTTTGCTGTCTTAAAATATTATTTCTTTGTCTTAAAAATCCAAAATTATACTGTCTGGGTCAACTTTCCCTAGAGTATTGTTGCTCTTCCTTTTGTAATTTATATCATTTGATTTCAGGAAAATATTTTTGAATTTGTCATAGCAAAAATTACATTGGATAAAATTAAACAGGCAAAAGGGTCTTTCTCCAAAGCTATCCAATAAAGACCAGAACTCTCAGTCTGAGCTCAACTCTGTTCAGGGGGTGGCTGAGGGCATAGAAGAACCTGTGTGTTTGCAATTGCCTTTACCCAAAGGAAAAGTAAACTTTCTCACATTTTTATGGCAGCATGTAGTTTTACGACGTGGAGCAAGATGTTGGTGGAAATTAAGCCTCTCTCCTCCCACCAGAAATTTGAAAATAGGGTGCTATTTTCCTTGATGATTACATTTCAAAGGGATGGTTCTCGGGTCCTTGAGAAAGGCATTCCTAGATTGTAAAACTGTCAAGAATCTTTTTAAAAGATTTACAACTCAAAGAGCAGAGGAAGAATTTGCAATTATACATTTTCTAAAGTAGAGGTTCTTATGTATATGGTCTAGGTAAGAGGACTAGAGTCTAGAAGAATCCTGTCTAAAAGCTTAGTCAAAGGTAGGGAAACAATAAATTCTTCTTGGTCAAATTACTTTTTAAAACATTTGTTAATGTTCTAGTTACTTTAGTCCTCTCTGGCCTAGGTCTCCCCATCTTGCATGTGGAGTCAGTGAGTTTGTTGGGATTGAAAGAAACACCTTTCCTGCATTGAAAAGGAGGTTTCAAAGTTATAAAATAATTGTTTTAACCATAAAGGAAATTAATCAGACTTTATTACTTACTTTTAAAATAGAATCTTTAGAATAGATATTTTTAAGAGGAAAGTAGATCTTTTTGGAATTAACATTTTGCATCAAGACTAACTGCTTAAGAATAGGATTTTATAATTGGATTTTGGGTAAATATTTTTTAATCCAACTATGTATGTCTAGCCGTATAGTGGATGCTCTAAGTACAGTGAGAAGGATCCAGGTTCCTCCTAAAAATATTCTTGATGTGAGACATCAAAAGTAATGTTTGTAGAGGGATGCTCTAATTTTCACTCATATTGTGACTGGTAATTTAAAAAGTATATTATCCCTGAAGCACAATTCCTAATTTAAATTATAAAATAGCATGCATGAAAATATTTCAGGCTGGGAGTGTTAGTGGAACCTCAATGATTTTTCCTTGTGTCTGCCTGCCTTTGTACACTGGCCCAAAGAAATGCACTAGCAAGTATTTGTAGTATATAGAGAGAAAATAGTTTAACATTGAAGTGGCCAACATGGAGAAATAGAGCTCTGCCAAACTTGGACTCCAGGATGGCAGGTAGGTTACAGACTATACAGAGCAAAATGAAAAGAGAGTGGTTTAGGGGTTAGGGTCATGCTGAGAGCTGGTTGGGCAGAGGTGAGGTAAAGGTGGTACCATCATTTCTTCAGGTCTCTAGGAGAGTTTGAGGTCTCTCTCACCTTCTCTCTGGCTGCATGGGAAAGTAGCCAAAGAGTGAATGGGAAGTGGAGAGGGGGCTATCTTTCCACTTAGGGCTCAGGAGATGAAACATTATTTAGGTGAAGATGTTATCTTTTTAGTCTGTCAGCTGTCCCAAACTTTTGACTCTTTGTTTCTGGTTACTGATTTCTGCTGCCCCAGGGGTGCATTTTATCCAGGTCTCTGAGGGTTATATATGTAGAAAGAGAAATAAGATTTCTAGAGCTAGGCTTTAAAAGTACATGCAATCAAAGTCATAGGGACCCTCAGTTCCAGAAGCCAAACTTTCAGTGTGTTAGTTCATGTTATGTCAAAGAGTGAGTTGTATGGTTGTGGGCATGTATTATTTTTCAAGTCTCTGTTTACAGGAAATTTGGAACTAAGACCACAAAAATCACAAGAAAGGGGTTAATACATGACCTTTCATTCAGAACTATCTACCAAAAGAAACTGGAATGGAAAAAAGAACTTTTGATGTCTCAAACATGATATTCAAAATTAAGTAACCCTTACATTACAAAACAAATTAAGTTTGGACTTTTGTGGTTTAATGTGACCTCATTGTCCATCATATTTCTATTGGAATTATTTTTTAAGTTGTAAATAGTGGGTTGCTCCTATTATTGACGTTATCAGTTCAGCCACTCAGGAGCCTAAGACATACAGTGGCAATTTCATGTATGGAAACTTCAGAGTAGGAGTATGCTTTACTTGGTACACTTTTCAGTAAACTGATATTTTTTTCTACATCATTCAGGGTAGTCACAAGCTGCAAAAGTTCCCAGACTCCTTCTTGGGCCATTGTTACGTTGTTCAGAAACAATCCCCAGTGATGCATAATTGTAATACTTGTTACCCACAAAGGACTATTAATAGCTCGCTATCTTAATGTATTGTTAATTCACCAGTTACAAATCAATGGCAATGCTGTATACTGTTATGCCTTGTCACTCCAAATTATGGTATTTTAAAAGCTCATTCTCATAAACTTAGCAATGATGCTGCTGTTTCCGTGGAGAAGGTACAGCACTTGATACCTTCCTTGAACCCACTGCCATTGGCAATAAAGGGAGAGTTTTGTAGAATATTCTAGGATATTCTAGAAGAAAATGAATATTTTCAACACTTTTTACAATACATAGATATATTTATAGCTTGTGCCCACATCAAAATCATATCTATATCTCCCATGTCCATCTAAAAGCTTTAGCTTTTGACACTTTTATCAAAATGCTTAATTGATAGATGCTAAAGGTGCTGTTAACGGCGCTCAGAATAAATTTAAAAGACCAGAGAGTGAAAGCACATTCGTGGTTGTATTGGTACAATGCTTGCTAATGAACGAAGATTACCAGCTATAGACATAATGTTTCAGATGTAAAGTTTAAGAAAATTGTAAGTGTCCCCCTCTACATGAAAATAAATAGAATTTAGTAGGAATTTCTAATACAGTTCAATTTTCTTCATAGATTATAGAGAAGAACATAATTTTCTCTAGAAGAACTTCTTGTGCCATAAGACTACCTAGGTGCTTTATTTTTCATAGCATTGGAAAAGAGAATGTTCTCAGTAGCATTTCAGAGGATAAGCGTTGAAGTCTTACATGATACATCCACAGTGGCTTTCCAGTTTTCCTAAGATTGTAAATATCTCCCTCTACAGTATACCAAGAAAATTCTGTTTATTTTATTTTTTTCTGTTTCCTTTGGTCTGGAACACCAATGATTCTGTATTTCAGTCAAATGTGGACATAAAACATTAGAGCTATTTCAAGGCCCTTGAGCTGACATAATAAATTTGAAAACTCTCTTAGAGAGCTATATTGATAAATTCACCTTGATCGATTTGAATTTCTTCTTCCTCTAACTTACACCCTTATGATCTATTTTCCTTGCATGTTTTCCAGATTTCTCTTGGTATAAATTGGCCAAATCATGTACTTTTAAAAAAAGATTTTATTTACTTATTTTTGGAGAGAGGGGAAGGGAGGGAGAAAGAGAGGGAGAGAAGCATCAATTCAGTTGCCTCTCACATGCCCCCACCTGGGGTCCTGGCCCACAACCTAGGCATGTGCTCTGACAGAGAATCAAACTGGTGACCTTTCAGTTCACAGGCCCAGGCCAGTGCTCAATCTACTGAGCTACACCATCCAGGACAAAAGTCATGTACTTCTTTAATGTACATTTTATCTCCTCATGGCTTGTACTTCATATGTCATTCTCTGGAACCTGTTGGGTCTTGAGTCTAGTTATGGGTGTAGAAGGGTAAAGGGAGCCAAATATACGGTGAGAGAAGATGACTTGACTTTGGGTGATGGGCACACACGATGCAATTTACAGACCATGCGTCAGAGACATGTACATGTGTAACCTATATGGCCCTATGAACCAATGTCACACAACTAAATTTAATTTAAAAATAAAGAGGCAAAAAAAAAAAAAAGAAAGAAGGACAAAGAAGAGGCAGAGCTAGGTCACAAGGAATACCAGCAATCCTCTGTAAACCAGCTACCTCAAGAAAAGCCATTAAAGTCTTTATTGAAAAGGAGTGTAAAGTCCTCAGATAGGGGTGAAAGCTGCTTCTAATGGCAAAGAACAAATTTAGGTCTTAGGTGTTCTAAGCTTCACCAGAATCCACTTTATGTTCAAATTCAATTTTTAGGATTTCATTTCTCCTCAATCAGTATCCTCATTGTGATAAAAGAGACTTTGTGACATTGAGAATTCATTTTGTGTTGTAATTCAGTCACTGGTATGTTTAAACCTTGGGTTTAGTTTTCAGAAGTCCAGACCCTGTGGCTTCAGGAGATGAATTTCTTTTAGGAATGCCATTTATGCTTTTATGTTTCTATACATACCTGTAGATTGGAATTAAAGACTTGATCCCACCATTTTTATTCCCCAAGTCCTCAGAGCATTTAAAATTTACTAATGCACCCTTTATTCTTTATTTCACACATTTTTCCCCCTATGGTAGCAAGTGGTTGATTACCTAGAGCATTGCCCCCTATAAAAATTTGATTATAGTTATACACAAATGATAAGTTACATAACTGTTTTGCTTCTGCAAGCTGTGGACTGGTAATGTCCTTTTTAAAATTAAAACTTGCCCTTGCTGGAGTGACTCAGTGGATTGAGTGCCAGCCTGCAAACTAAAAGGTCACCAATTCAATTCCAAGTCAGGGCACATGCCTGGGTTGCAGGCCACGTCCCCGGCTGGGGGTGCGTGAGAGGCAACCAAGTGATGTATCTCTCACACATCAATGTTTGTTTCCCTCTCTTCCTGCTTCCTTCCCCTCTCTCTAAAAATAATAAATAAACTCTCTAAATGAAACTAAAATCATGGTTATTAATAGTTTTAAATATAATAAGATCAGAAACCCAATTACAGATAACATTAATTCAGAGAAGAGACTCTTAAGATTATGTTTCTTTGGAACCACTTTTGATATCAAATTCTGTACCAATCCAGTTTCTATTAAAGAAATAGAACCACTAATGTTACTACCTAGACATAGTCATATTTACAAGAATTTGTTTTAGGAATTGGTCTCACACAATTCTGAGAGCTATTTAGAGTCTGATACTTTCTTATTTTACATGTCTTTAAAGTCCACAGTGCCTACAGCCAGGAATTAAAATGGTTGCATCATTGGTGAGATCAAGAAGGAGCTGGAACATAGGAACCAGAAAAGAACCCATGAGAACCAGAAAAGAACCCAAAGAAATAGTGGTTCTATTTCTTTAATAGAAACTGGATTGGTACAGAATTTGATATCAAAAGTGGTTCCAAAGAAACATAATCTTAAGAGTGGAGATTCTTACTGCCTTCATCAATGTAGAGAGTGTATTTTATAGGAGAAACCAATGCCTTTTGTCATGTAGCTAACCATACACATGGGCCAGAAGTAGAAAAGCCAAAGAAAGATTAAGGGAAAAGTCTATTGGATTGCAGGCCAAGCAGCTGCTTGAGGAAAATCAACAAATAAGCATGGGACTTTGTGAACAACAAAATTCTTTGTCCTGATGTCTGAGTGAGAAAACAAAATGGCTGCTTCTTCATTTCTCACCTTCAGGTCCTCTGGGAAAACACCGGCTGTGGCTCCTCCAGAAGAATATAAGGAACGGAATTCTGGGAAATGGTCAGTCAAGCCAAGCTGACAAATTGCAAAGCCAATTGAAACACATTAATTTGTGCAGCAAAACACATGATTATCTGCAAATGACAAAAAAACTGTAAGTGGGTTCATGTTAAATACATGTCAGATTTAGCCATCAAAAGATTTTGCATTAATCTAAAGAAACATTCAGTTTTTAAAGACCTTTGGATTTATTTTCAGTTGTTTTAAAGCTATTCTACAGTAATATTTTCTTCAAAAATCCACAAGTAATTCAGAGGTATTCAACAAGTCATTAGCTATTTCTTGCCCTTGTAAGACACAAACACTGGAACAAAGATATATAGAAAAATAAGACCTAGGTTATATTTTATAATAATAACAATATGAAACAAGTATAGTAGCTGTTTAAAAATTTTGGAAAATTTTATAGAAGATATATCTTTGGCTTTATTATAAAAATATTTACAGTAACACTATGGTTCACGTTCCCCATCCTCTCTAAGACATATATTTTTGGGGGCAGGGAGGGGTTGCTTGATTATGTCAACAACTTTCTAACTTCTTATACCTGCCTCCCTTTCTTCAAGAAATCATACAAAATCCTGCCTGATCCTTTAACTATATAACTCAGATAACTTCATTCCTTTGTACAAGTCTGTGCATTGGCCCCCATATTATTCAGTGGCCTATAGAATTTGCAGGCACACCCCTCTGGCTTCCTCTTTTAGTGTCCTAGTGACTAACTCAACTCCAGAGTCACTGGTCTCCATGTCATTTCTGCGTTTGAGGGGAATTCTTTCTCTTCATGACCTTTGTCTAGCTCTCCCTGTGACTAACACCCTCATTTTCTTCTGTATTTTATTCAAATGTTTCATTTTCAGTGAGGTCTACCCTGAACATCTAGATTTAATGTTTTCATCTTCATTCTCCTCCCCCAGCATTCCTTTGCCTACTTATACTTTTCCTTGAGAAAAATTTCAAATTTTCCATCTGTTTAACAACTGATTTGCTTCTTTATCATGTTTATTGTTCATTTGCTGTCTACTACAGCCTGAACATGAGCTCTTCAAATGTAGGTATCTTTGGCAATTTTGCTCCCTAGTACTTCTAAACCCCAACCATTTAGAATGGTGCTGGGTACACAGTTGGCTCTCATAGGTGAGGAATGAATGCTTGTATGTGTAGAAGAAGCCATGTAGGATGCCAAGTGAAGGCAGAATAGGTTTCAGTTGGCCAATGTAGGATTTTATGTAAGTTATTTCATGCTGGAAAAAAACAGCAATACTGGAAATTGAACAGTATGCTTGTGGACATTGAATAATGCAGAAAAAATAATTGAGCTCAAGGAAATTAAAAAAAAAAAACTATTTGCTGAGAAAGCAAGCTGTGGTTACATATTTTTTCCTAACTGGTAATTTGCATTTAGGTTTTTAGTCATTAGAAAACCAGTAAGCATCTCAACACCCTGTGACGTGATGAGCATTATTTCAGACAATAGTAAATCAAGTGGGCAGTAGTGGGAAAAGGCATTTGGAAACTCT
The DNA here is from genome assembly GCA_004027475.1 of Anoura caudifer. Lineage (NCBI taxonomy): Eukaryota > Metazoa > Chordata > Mammalia > Chiroptera > Phyllostomidae > Anoura > Anoura caudifer. Next base: position 43,589 of record PVKU01004048.1, read on the forward strand.
AGCAATCATCCCTCAAAAATCGTAAAAAGGTAGTTGAGATGCAATGCCATAAAACTTAAATATCACTTATCCTAACATTTTTGTGATAATTTCCAGCTTCTATATCATTAGTATGATTCTCTTTGTCTAGCAGTTTTATATTTCTGTTATCAAAGTCATTTTTATAACTTTTACAAACTTTTATATAAGTTATGTTGTTGGAAAAGCCAGTACTGAATTGATTTTCTATAACCATAATCTACAAAGAAAATGAGAATTGAACTTACACAAGTTATGTTTCAGTTTTGAAACATTAACTTGATTCAGTTTTTTAAGATTTGCTTTAAATATCTGTTTAATTTTTTAAATTAAGTATATTATACCAATATTTAAATAGCTCTAAGAACACATACAACATATAAACAGCAGCATTTAAGACATATAATATGTATAGAGCTTGAAAATAGGCAAGAGATAGTCAAAGCTCAACTGCTCATATTAACAAAAGGAAAAAAGGAGGCTTCATCTGATGGGAGGTGGTGAAAACCCATTTTGATACTTCAGCATGGGTGTTTGGAATCTAAGAAATAATGTATTCATTTCATGAAGCACAAATTAATGGGTGTCTGGAATGTCTTTACTGGTATTTGCTTAACTGCAAAAGCCGGGTCATGCAGATACTAAAGAAAATCATCTCTCAGATTGATTCAAAGCACACATTCAAGAGAATCGAGCTATCCATCATCTCTGCTCAAACAGATATACTGTCTTTTGCATGTATAATGTACATGCAAGTTTTTGTCCCAAAATATCAGGAAAAAAATCTTTTGTTTATGTTTTGATTTTTTATTTCAATGTTTTATTTGTTCATACTTAAATACTTGTTTTTGTATTATAAGGGGATTTTAGCATTTATTTTTTAACATGGCAAAAGAAATTTTATGTAACAAATAATTACAGAACACAAGAACAGGTACAAAGGTATTTCAGGTACTACCCATGTATAATGTGCATCCTTATTTTTCCCTCAGAAATTTGGGCAAAGAAAGTGTGCATTATACATGGCAAAATATGGGTAGTCAGATGCTTTGCTTTAAAGTAAATTCTCCTTAGATTGCAGGATGAATAAAATGAATAAATTTTCTTATAGAGAAAGTACTTAAACCCAATAAATTTGAGGTATAAACAATTTGGAAAATAGAATGTCCTAATTATAATTTTCTTGTAGAACCCTTGGAAATGATAATCACTCAGAAATAGGACATTATGTTATGCTTCAGTACTGTAATTTATAATGAGCATTTAAATATTAAAACCTCTTTAAACATGGAATTGAAGGCCAAGGTCAGTCTATTAAGAATGCAATAATGACATTATTTTCTAGAATTCAGGGATAAACTTAATAAACTCAAAGTTGCAATTCAGAGACCATATAGTATTTGGAATAAAACTATTGCTGTTAATAATTTCTTAAAATAATTTTACTTTAATAAATATATTTTGTGCAATTAGCATTGGCAAGTACTTGTCTTATAAACACTGACTGACAACCTCAAATTTTATCCACATTGTTATTTATCAAATTACTGCCTATTTAATATTAAAATATCCATTCATATTAAAATATCAATAGATTTAACATTGTTTCTGATGATGAAAAAAGATTTTATATGTGCTACAGATTGAGAGTAATTTTAAATACCATAACTTGTAAGGTCCATTGCTATTATATTTCAACTAAAACAAATTTGAAAAGTGAATAACTATAAAAGTGATAAACTAGAGAAACACTTTTCAATCTGGGTGCTATGGCAGGCACACTGGTGTGCCGCACAAATTTGTTCCATACGCAATACCTGACTAGTCAGGGGCACTGGGTCTTTTCCTTTAGATTGTCAAAAAAATGTGACAACAGCCAACACAACTGTAGCCATCTGATGTAAATGAATCAAGTAGTACCTATTTTTGTCTGGTTGGAAAAAATATATTTTTTGGTGTGCTGCAGAATTTTAGTAAATAGTGCATGTGCAGCATTGTAACAGGGCATAGAGCAAGAGCCCCCTGACTATAGGGGGCAGCCCCAGAACCCTGCCTTCAGGCAGCATGTAGGGCAGGAGCGGTGCCCACAGAGCTGGAAGTACAGCATTTAAGACACATTATATAACAAAGGCAAGAAAAACAGCTTTGCCTTTCTGAAGGGAAGATCACAGAAGCTGCAGAATTGTGTAAGTGACTGAAAACCTGCAGTGACTGGTGACACAGCCAAGGGAGACGCTCACACAGCTCCTGCTCCAGAATCAGGGGGTGGATGCCCACCCCAGATGTCCCTGTGTCTCTGGGAACTCTTGTGCTGATTAAAGATGGCCCCCAAAACAGGGCCAAAGACACTGGGGAGCTGACAGAAATGATGGCTACTAATGTACCGTAGGAAGAATTGGATAGGAGATCACGTAGGAAGTTCCCAGGGGAGCATTTAAATTATGGGGGGCTGAAGGTCAGAAAGGGAAAGAAAGCCACAAGGGGTCTATAGTGAGAGAGAAGGTCTACTGGGAAGTCTGAAAGTCAGTAGGGAGAGACATGAGGTCAGGGAGGTCTGCAGAGGGGGTCTGCCTGGAGGCCTGGAGGTCTGAAGGTCAGTGAGTCAGCCATGAGGTCAGGATGTCTGCCTGGAGAGGATGGCTGCAGGACTGGCAGTGCTTCTTAGGGTAACCTGCCTAGCCACCCAGATTCGTGAGAGATGCTTGGACCTGAACTGTGACTGGTACTGCTGAGCTGCAGACTTCTGCTTTTCTGAAAGATGGTACCTCTGGGTGGCATATTCTGAAACCTGCCTGATTTGGCAGAGGAAGGTGGGACTATGTGTGTTTGGGTGTTTTAAAGGGAGTGGGACTTAACGGCAGAAATCTGCCATTATTCAAAATCTGGATAAACTTTAAATAAACCACCCCTTTCCTTTTTCATCAGACTCTTCCATGGGGAGCCACGCCTCTTGGTAGCAGACAATCTAACCCCACAGCTATTCCAGAACAGCATTGGCTAGTTCTGTAACACCATGAGATGAAAAAGGCTGAAAATCACTGAATTAGAGTAATACATAGACAATAGTAAACTTGGGAAATGACCGTCTGAAGACGATATGTATCTCTAAAAATTATATCAGAATTTCTAAATTGTTGGAAAGAGAAAATTATAAAGATCTTTGCAAGCAACATTTTGTTATTTTTATGCTTTTCTGTTACATTCACTTAATACTGTTTTTATGCTTTTAATGATTAAGTTATTATCAACTGAGTTACTACTTCATATAGTTCTCAGCATTACAAACATGCAATATTTCTAGGAAAGACTATGCTGTATTACTAGTGATCAGTTTAAACATTTATACTAATGGGTCAAGCTATTTCTCAGAGTAAATTTCTTTAAAACCCTTGAGAACTGAAAGCTTAGTGCCTGCATTAACATAATTTTACTATTCAACATTCTGCATTAACATTATTTGACTTTTCCAGGAAATTCTTACCTAAGAAGATAAAGTTACAAATAAGTTTGTTCCAGAAACTTCGTGAAAAGCCAGATACCTGAACAATAGAATACTTAGTTCTCCAGGAAATACTACTGACTTCACACTGACATCAGTTGTTCAAGGGTTCATCGAAGCTTCCTTTAAACACTCCACCTCACTGAGTGCCCCAAATAAATCCCACAAATTTGACCCAATTTCAAATATAATGTCTCACTGAAGGACCCGCCTTTCATTGGACCCCTCAAATCTTATAAACATCTTATCCTTGACCTTCCCATGATTGTCAAGATAGTTCACTCTCTTGTGTGGCCAGCAATAAATCCATGTCTACTTAACCAACAGGTTATGTTTATAATCATTCTGAAGAGTTGGCAGGAGTCACCCTCAGTACTTAAAAAATGTTTACAATTATTATTGATTTATTTGCTATGTGATTTCCATAAAATAAAAGATCATTAGCATCACTGTTTTGTTATATCCAGCAGCTTGCCATATGTTAAACATAACATCAGAAGACAATTAAGGGTGAAAAAAGCACTGCTTTTCTCACATAACACAATTATATAGTGTGAAAACATTCAGGAAGTGTTTATGAACTCCGTAGATGTTGAAACATAAGCTATTTCTTCACAAGACATAAGGAATTTTGCAAGGGAAACAACCAACATTTTAGTTCCTTTTTAGAGATCTAATTAGTATGTCTTTTAAAGAAAAGCTGTCTAACATTTAGATTATTTTTATGTGAATTATAATCACATGAAAGCTTCAGACTGTAAATCGGCAAAAAAAATCTTTTAACTCCTGATAACCTCACATATAGTCATGCAGTTTTCTAATAGATTAACAGCAGATCAATGTTTATATTAAAATCTAGGCCTGAGTTAGTGCAACATACAGTTCCCTGAGACTGTTATCATGCCTGGGAGATTTGAATCTTTAGTCATAAATGTGTAAAAATATCATTGTATAGGAAAGAACTGAACCAGAGATATTAAAATTTAAGAGAAGCCAGTAACTTTGATATGAATCAGAGCTGACTTTTTAAATTATTGAAATACAGCATATTGTAGAAAAAAGTGCAGAAATTATCAGTACCAGATCAAAGAAAGTCAACAAGGATGACTGTGTAATCAACACAGAGAGGAAGAAAGGACATTGGACCCGTATCTTGGAAGCTCCTTGCACGTTCCCTCTCCATTGTTATCTTCCCTTAACAATGATGCTTTCCCAGAGATGGTTTGGTGTTTCCTTTGGTATAAACTTATGTCAAAATTATATTTAAAGATGTGAAGCTTATTTTATGTCAATTGTACCTCAATCATTGTTTCTAAAAAGTAAATATATAACCCTGGCTGGTGTGGCTCAGTGGACTGAGTGCTGGCCTGTAAACCCAAAGGTCACCAGTGGAATTCCTAAGTTGGGGCACATGCCTGGGTTGCCAACCAGGTCCCCAGGGGGGGCACGCAAGAGGCAACTCATCAATGTATCTCGCACATTGATGTTTCTCTCCCTCCCTTTCTCCTTCCTTTCCCCTCTCTCTAAAAAGACATAAATAAAATCTTTAAAAAAGTAAATATAAAAGATGATTTCCAGTAATGATATGTGTCATAATGTGGTTAAATGGAAGAAGAGAAATGTAAAAACAACCCCTTTGCGGAGATTGCATTTTTTCATGATAGACCTGAATGATAAGAATGAGTCAAACATGAAAAGCTCATGATAAAAAGCATTACATACAAAAAAGAACAATGATTACATGTCACAAACACAGTCTTGAGTTAAAGAAACCAGGCACAAAATTGTATCAATGAACCATTCTTTACATATAAGGTGCAAGAGGGCTGAAATTAATGTTTACTATTAGAAGTCAGAATAGCGATTGCCCTTTGGTACTTAGGCAATGGGTGGAGACTGGTAAGGGTCCAGGGGATGCTCCTGAGGACCTGTTCATATTTTTTATTTTGATGCTGCTTACCCAGCTATATTATGTTAAAATGTTAAAATGCTGTCAGTCACAGTTATAAAGTAAATACTTATATTATATATATGTACATGTATATATATGTATATATATGGACTAAATTTTAAAGTTAAAATTATATTAAAATATGAACTAGAAATATTATCCCATTTAGACACTTTCTAAAAGTTAACTTCTGTTGAAAAGTGATGTTCCACTACTGACCTAGAACTAGAAATTATTGGTACCTGCTGGGGCTCTAGGAGCTCCAGGGACATTGACTCTTTTGCATTTCAGGCTTGCCCTGTGTGACTTGCCTGGTATCTTCCCGTGTCCAGAGAAACCTCCAGAGAAGAGATGCAGGAAGTTGTTGGCATGTATAAGACCTCTCTCTTAACTACCTCAGGTGTAGACCAAGAAGATAGAGTTGGGAAATTGATTCTTTCTGCTAACTACGTTTCCTTCTTTTGTGAACAGTATCCCTAACACTTTAAAAAAAATATGTTCATTGATTGTAGACCCACAGGAAGGGAGGAGAGAAAAACATCAATGTGAGGGAGAAACATTGGTTACCTCTCATTTGTGCCCTGACCAGAGGTTGACCCCACAACTTGGTATATGTCCTGACCAAGAATCAAGTCCCCAACATTTTGGTGTATGGGTCGATGTGCAACCCAACTGAGCCACACCAGCCAGGGTATCTCTGAGATTCTTAATGGAACTCTGACTTTGTTTGTAATTAGGACCTAGGGTGAGCATAATGTTGGTGGCTCTCAGACCATCCATTCACAGAGACTGCCAGAATCAAAAAATGGTAACTCTCCTTGGGTATGCTTCATGGTGGTTCATGAGCTTTTACAGACTCCACACCCTTGAGTTGGCTCCAGAATTATCTTTTACACATATAGTTTTCCCATATACTAAAACACACTACATACATTGGAAAATATGAAAAAGATTGACCACATTCATGAGGTGGACTTGATGATAATTAAAGGTGAATGGAACTGATAGTGTCAGAATTGCTAGTCCAAGAAAACAACAGTCACAAGTTGTGTGTGAGCTATCATGTCAGGTGGTATAGGCCACTTGGTATCTGACAGCAGAGCAAAAAAAAAAAAAAAAAAAAACAGCTGTAGGGATAGATGATATTAACCATGTCACCTAAAATAGGAGAAGGTAACACAGAAAAAGAAAAGAAAGCTAACAAGGAACTAAGTCCCAAGGATGTTTTTAAAGCGTTGTGGTGCACCAGAAAGGAACATGGCAGTCATTATTCTGACATCCAGGAGGGGAAACTCTGCTTGTAAACCTGTCTCTAAATGTCTAATGGCAGTGGATATAATAGCTGTTTATTTAACTCAAATGAGCAATGTACTTTACATATTACTTAAAAGGTGTACATTATCAAAAAAATAATTTGGAGCCCAAAGTACCTTTCAAATTACCTAGAATTTAGTGGCAAGGGTCATAATTCTCCTTAAGGCTGACACACTTGAGTAACTGAGTAGGACTTCTACTGGTATAGTCTCTGCCTGAGGCCCAAGGAGCAATAGCTGCTGCATGAAGTCTCCAGTATGTGCACAGTAGTGAAGCTTGGGCAAGTCACCAGGGAAATGTAGATGGCAAAGCAGTTTAGTAGATGTAAAAAAAAAATCTTACTTTCACACTGTCAGAAAAGCTGTTCCAACTACTATGTTTTGATCAAAGTCTCTTTTAAGTGCTATAAATAGATTATGAGAGAGAACTTAAATGAATAAGCTTTTAGAAAGAAGCTTTGAATTGTCAGAACAGTCTCTGGATCTACTGTTCACCTGCATAGTAACCTGGATGTGTTCAGAGAGCCCATTAATGTGTCAGGACTTTAATAGGATGGGGAGGAGACTGGTACATGTTATGTGGTCTTCCACTGTCACATAATCTGTTCACCATGAACTAAATGTAGATGATAGTAAGGACATTCAGGAGATTCCTACTGAGCACAGCAGTATAATCATGGGAAGGAAAGACAATTAAGCGATAATTTCAATGAGGTAATGTTATTTGAGAGCGACATTATTAATGATTTAAAGAAACCACAGATTTTTTGGCATATGGTTAACTATCTCCTAAGTTTGATATGCATGTCATTAAAATTTCAAACTCAATTTACTCTTGTTTTTGTGTGTGTGTATTTGCTATATTGTGAAGTTGGCATATTGAAGTTTCTGTTAATGAGTAAAGGTATTCAACAATCTGTTTTTGAAAAGCAACATGAAAACAGTCATAAAAACACAAGTTCTATGAGCACACTTTTTCCCTATAATTTATGACAAAGAATAGCTCTATTTTGCTCTAGATTTCATCGGCGATGCATTAGCTAGAGCAGCGATTATCCTTTTTCTAAGATACTGACACTTCTGCACATCCGAACAACTTTCCTACGTAGGAAGCGTCAGTCCAACATCATTTTGTTTGCACTTTTTCTTCCCTTTTCTAAAAATGATCATTTTCTACTCTGCACTTTTCTCTATTAAAGATTTTACCTATTTTAAAGCAAAATATTGTCATAATCTAGCAGACTTGTGTCTGACACTTTGTGCTAATATAGTTTCTCAAATATCAATGTTGATGTTGAACAATTTTCTATGTACCCTTTAAGGAAAACGTGGTGCATCTAACGTTCTGACATCTCTATTTTTCTTATTGTTCATAACACTTTAAAATTCTTTTTTCAGTGATGTCAAACTGGGCTAATACACAGAGGACTTTGACGAATATGGCCTATATATCATTCATAAGGAGGGATCTCTCACACCACTGAACACAAATGCAGTTTGGAGATGTCATAAGGGATATTGTCATAGTTTTTAATGAATTGACTTCTTCATTGAAGTAAACTATACTTAATGGAGAAATTATTTATCATCTTTTTCCTACTGCTATATTTATCACTTCCTAGCATAGCAAAGCCTTGTGAGACAATATATTTAAAAATACAACTTCATGTTACAACACACACTATACTAGTAGGCATTTTCTTCAATCTAACAGAGTCGAATTTCCACTAAAGATATGTGAACCCTATTTTTAACAAACCCAGTGCTAAGAAGTTTTTGTATTTTATGTCACTGAATCTTGACCAGAAATGTCAAAAGTACATATTGCTATTTATCTATATTACAAATAAAAATTCTGAGGCCTAAAGTGTTTGAATTACTTCCCCAAAACCACAGAGCTAGGGAATTTGGCACACGGATTTAAAGCCAAGTCACCCAAACCTTGCTCTTAAATGTTGCATTGCACTGGCAAACAAGGTTCTTCAGAAATTGACAGTTTTGTCCTGTCCACTTCTAATAATGAATATCTACTGAATATGTGGATTGGTTCACTTCTCTTTTTCAGGTAATATAAACATTTAAGTAAACATTTACATTATCCTCTAAAAATTGTGTGCTTCCCACTCACACATAGATATAATCCTATCTTCCAATCACTTTAGGTCTTTTTCAAGACTCCTCACCTTAAATAATTGCTCTATTGGTTTCTTCCTAATGTTAGTCTTCCTAAGTTTACACTACATAGTAATTTCTCTTTAAATGTAGTGTATCATTATTTTAATTTAATTTCAGTCAGTTCTCAAGTAATTTCATATAATGATTTTTACCAGGTTTATTGAGTTATAATTGTCATGAATTAAATGTACAGATACAAAGGACATGCACAAATATTTTAGCTAAGTAATTACACAATTTTATTACTAGCACAATATTACTAAATGTTCTGTTTTTCTTCAGTGAAACTACCAAAATCGTTCTGACATGTCACATTTTTAAAGTGATGACCCTGTGATCACACTTGATGCTATTTTGTGACATTATTTTCTTACTGTTATTTTTCATAGGACTTACAAAATTACATCTGTAGTGGACTTGTATAATATTAACATTTTCTATGGTTTTAAATTTGAGTGAACATACTGTTTTGAAAAGAGAACTTTCTTATGTATCATCAAATAAAACAATAAATGTCTCCATACTTAGAAAGTTGGTATTTACTTAATTCCCTATTTCAAGTCAGATTTGCAGCAAACACTTGAGGGAATTAAAAACAACACAAACCAGGTGAAGAAAATATAAGATGATGTGAAATATATGGATAAATCTTAAATGTCATGGTAGAGTTCTTAAAAGTACACTAAGATTACTGAAGATAAAAAGATCATGAAGATTAATGAAGATTTCAGAGAATTACATAAGGTGCAAGAAATGTAAAATTTGGATAAATATTTAAATATAGAAATTAATTATATAGACTTCTCTTGTCAATTTTAATACTACTGATAAACATGCATTTATGACCTAAGGCTACAGTTTAATGGACAGAAAATAAATGTGTACCCAGTATTTTTTTCTATTGCTTGATAAGTAGCAAATTTTCTAAAATGAAGAAGCTAGTATTTCTCCTTTTACTCATAAGCTGTTCATTATCGAGGATCTCAACTTTAAAAGAGAAAAATGTGAATAAAAATAGAACAGCATTTTATAACTGGCAGTCTATTGCTAATTTATTGTGTGTTTGTATGACTAACAATCTAAATTGAAATTCTAGGACATGACTTCTAAATGTCACAAATAGTCTGAAGAATATCTTAAACCATAAAACTGGCTCAGTTTATTAAGAGTAACTTTGGATTCTGGGTGAATATTCTCCATTTTTATTAGACTCAAGAAATTACACTATAGTTTATAATCTTATGGATGAATATTTTAAAATGGTAATTAGCCTCATTTAAAATTGTGTAAAGATAATAAACCTAAATTATTCAGGTTTGTTACTTTGATATATATTAATCTATCTTTCAAACTTGTCACAATGAATTCATTTGCTTATGAAATCTGTTTTGTTTATACTTACAAAACTTTCCACCAACCCATTTAATATTATTTTGGAAATTATAAGATAACAATGGGCAGGAACATCTAGGAGACATTATCACATATGCCCTATATTATGGTGTTAATAAACCACATTCTTTGAATTTGTTTATGAAGCACTTAAACGTAAGATTTGGATTTGTATGGTCAACTCAAAAAAATTAAAACTAAAAACAATAGGCCATATGCTGTAATCTAATTTTATATCAGGTAACTTAAAGGCATGAGATATTAGATTGTAAGAATACTTTATTATATGTTCTTCATACAAATCCCCTATCAGATATACAGTTTACATATATATTTTTATGATGCTGTGGGTTAACTTGACACTCTCTTAATCGTATAATTTGAAGCACAATATTTTTAAAAGTTGATGAAGTGCAATTTATCAATTTTGGGTGGTGTTTTTCTGCTGTTGGTGTTGCATCTATGAAACTATTACCTAAGTCAAGGTCACAAAAATTTATGCTTATGTTTTTTTCTACTAATTGTATAATTTTAGATCTTACCTTTATGTCTTTGGTCAGTTTCTGGTACTTTTGTGTATATCATTAGCTATGTGTCCATGTTCATAACTTTCATATGTGAATATCCAGTTAGCAGAGCATCATTTGTTGAAAAGTCTATGCTTTCTTTTGAGTTGTCTTCACACCATGTTAAAAATCAATTGACCTTAAATGTAAGGGTCTAGGTCTGAAATCTCAATTATAGTCCATTAATTTATATATTTATCCATATGAAAATGCCACATACTTTTAATTACTGTATATTTACATTAAAGTGTTAAAATTAGCAATCCTACCACTTTGTTCTTTTTTCAGCTTGTTTGGCTCTTCAGTGTACCCAGCAATTTCATACAAATTTTAGCTCAATCCTTCCACCCCCCACAAAGCCCTCTAACTCCACCTCCCTGACCAGCTTGATGCAGGGTGCAGCCAGGAGGGGGGCCCAAAAACTAAGGATTTGGAATGTGGCCCAGAACTCAGGGTGTCCATGGAGTATTAGAGGGACATATAAGATGTCCTCACCCCTTCCCCCACAGGTATGAGTTGGGGGAAGGGACACATGGAGCAGGGACATGCAGAGCTGCTCATCTATGGCATGGTCACTTAACATATCTACAGCCTTTGGCTGGTGGTTTAGATGTGTTAAATAGCTGTGGCCATGCTCTGAGCCAGGGGGATGGAAAGGACTCCCCCTAAGATGTGACTGGGGGAGGAACCCCAAGTTACAGCGCCTGTGTGGGAGCTTGGAGATTGGATCCAGAAAATGGGGACACACCTTCCCAGACTCATGATGGCATCCCCCCAAAAACTTGGAATATACGGGAATACTGGCAGGTGTAACTGATTGTAGGAGGAGTCAGAAATGGGGGTACAGAAGAGATTTGGCGCGGTGATTTAAACTGAGAGGCAGGAGCCATTGAGAGTGAATCCACGCACTTTCACGAGAGTCAGGACCCCTACAGCCCTGTGAGGGAAAATCACCATGTGGCTTTAGCAGAGAATTGCCACTTGGCTTTGCCCGAGTGGAGACACTCTTGCAGCTCTGCCAGAGGGAGGAGATTCCACGAGGTTTCACCAGAGTGCAGACCCCTGCAGCTTTGGTGGAGAGGGAGAGCCACGTGGCTTTGGCAGAGTGGAGACCCTCTCACAGCTTTGGTGGAGTGGGAGAGCCACAGGTTTTGCCAGAGTGGGGACCCCTTCCCCACAACTTCGGTAGAAGAAGGGCCACATGGCTTTGGGGTGCTCCCTTTGGCTGCTTGGCCTGGGAACAAGAGACTTTGCCTGGAAGAAGGGTGAAAGAACTCTTGCCAGTAGGCCATGAGAAGGTGCCACATGCTTTGGATTAATTGGAGATCCTGCCCGGACGAGTGCTTCTCTTCCTTGCAATTACGGTACCCTGACTTAGGGCAGAGGGAGATAGGAAGCACTGTGGGTGTCTGTGGGTATCCTAAAAAACTTTGATATTTTAATGAAGATGTGAAGGTGCTACTTTAACTCTGTATAGCATTAAATAAATATTTCCTTTTCTTTTCACAAATCTCTGGCTTTGAGAGGCATCTTTCCATAAGGCGGCGGATAATAACGGGCCTTCTGTTACTCTGTAACAAGCTGTCAGTCTGCTGAGTCTCCACTTTCTAACACTGATTTTCCAGAGTTCAATTAAACAGATTCTTTAACATTTACTTCAATGAAAACTGGTAAGTAAACACTAAAACACAAAACCTCTCAAAATTTATTAAAATGACCTTCAATTATATTTGCAGTGGCCAAACTAGAGCATTCAAGTCTTGTTTTTTAAAATGTTGTAGAAGTATACTTACCGGCATGGAAAAATGTTCACAATATACAGGTTGGGGGCATGAAGCAAGTTACAAACATTTACAGTGTGTATTGTGTTATTTTCTTAACAGTTTAAAAATCTCAAACCGAGTAACCCATTATTTTCACACACTGAGACATTCTCCTCAGCTCAGACCAGAGGGTGCAATTCCTACCAGGAACCTTAGAGAACTTAGCTGTAGCCCAAAAGTCCTGGGGATGCTTTCTCAGCCATAAGGACTTGCAGAAATCACTGTGATATCAGTTGAGGCAGCAGCTTCTCTCACAGCTCTCCTGTTCTGTGTTGATAAAGCTGTAGTTTTTGGTCTAAATTTATCCAATTATGTTTATCTGGCAAAGTTTTAGCTAGTGCAAATGCAGGAAAGTGGACTAGTCCACCAGTAAAAGATGACAAACATGAAATAGAAAAAATATGAATGGTAATAAAATTATTATGATTTTGCAAGAAGAAGGAAAGCATAATATTTTAAAAAATGTAATGTATAAAACAATGCCCAGAGTCATTCTGGTTATTTGAGAAAAAAAATACAACCAGACTGAAAAAGATAGAAAGGATATATGGCAAATTTCACTTCCTGATGGCTCCCAATGTATACTTTATTCAACAGTTTTGGATATCTACTGTTTTCTAGACACTCATCCCTCATTTTTCTTCTAGTGCCATGCAGGTATATCCAAATGCCTCGTGGATATGCACGTTTGGAGGAAGTGAGAATTGCAAGACTGAAAGAGGCATTATCTACAGCAAATTGAATTATTAAAACCAGACTCTGAGTCTTCAAGGTCACCACCTAAAAAACTGAGAGGACCATAAGGTTGTGAATGGGTTTTTTCATCAGACAAAACAGCTATGACAACTAATTGCCTGCTATGGGAATCTAAGGAAAAGCATTTAACCTCACTAATTCCTATTGGAGGTGATCCAGAATAATAAGTTATCAAAAACAAACAAACAAACAAACAAACAAAAGCAAAACAGCAATAACAACAACACAACTGCCAGTACCTAGCTCACAGGGCCATTGTGAGTAGAGGGACAAAAATATGTATAGTGCCCACAAAGTACCTGCCATAAAACCAGGTAATCTGGAAATATTTCCTCCCTATGTTTACCTCCTTTCTCTTCTATAAGATGACTTTGCCATAAATAAAAGAGCCAAGCAATGGGTTATAAATTTAGTAGCAACATTTAAAAATGAATATTACATTTGATCTAAGATTCAGGGCCATTTCTGTGTTGTAGAACAAGTTACATGACGCAGGCAGCATTCAGTCTTCAGGAGTTATTGCTGGATTGTCAGATATAAATTATTTGAAACAAACAAAACTCAAATTGGAAATCATAATCACCAATCATTTTGTCACAGTTTCTGAATATAGCCAACAATTGACTCAAGGTACAAGGTGAAATACGACTAATGCATATACATATATAAGGATGGGAAAATAATCATCATGGAAATTCAATTGCATTTTCACATTTATAAAACATTTTAATCCAATGTGAGATATTCATTTTGAGTAATTCTTTTCCATGAACATCACCATAGATATAATCATTAAAGAAATAACTGAAAATACTATTTAGGTTAGTTATTTATGAAATTAGGGAGAAACTCTCATACTTTTTGAATGGTTGGCAGGAAAAAGAGAAAATAGCCCCATACTATAGTGAAACTTCCTATGTGAGATTTCACTTAAGACACATTTGACTTGTAAAGTTGCTCAGTGCTTTTTGGGAAGGAATTGGAATAAGGTTTTTAAAAAGTGAAGCAAAGGATCTACTAAGTATTAGTTTCCTTATATGAGAGTTTGAGATGAATGATTTTTACTTTCTTTAAATATTAATATTTTTTATTCTTAAAGTGAAAAACAATATTTCTTTCACTTAAAAATAGAATGATCACATTTAATTATTTTGCCACTTGATATTATGTTCTGAATAAAAGGCAGCTATGCAAAAGGTAAAGCTTGATTACAGTTAAGAGTTTTCCTCCTAAATACAGACCTTCACTGGCAAATATTCCTTTACAGTAAATGGTAATCAGTGTCTATTTGGTTCTACTGAAGTATAGTTCAGAGGATAGCTGCAACAATTTTCTGCCTGAATCGATTATTTTAGATACTTCCTTCATCTCAGGTGACCATGATTAACAAGATGAAAGACAACACTGAAAAATTGTTTCAAGGGCTTTAAAAGTCAACAGTGAGAACAAATCAACTGGTTATATATAGTAGTTAATTTCTGCCATCACATGAATCACTCTCGTTAAGTGAGATCTATTGATTTATTCTACACATATTTGGGGATTATCTTTGAAAGCAAATTAGAAAAAATAACTTATTGAGTTTAAGCCTTTTATAGGAAAACATATTACTATTAATAATCTCCTTATTGATTTGTTTTCAGTTTTACTCTCATCATGGTTTAATGAGCAGAATGTTATCTAATTAAGGGGAATATTTTTAGTCAAAATATAGTTTTTAATTCCTCAAGTCATGTTTTCTCAAGTGGATTTTGTAGTCACTGAAACATGAAAAAATCAAAGACATGGCAAAGATTTGGACATATGTAAAAAATAACCAGTGCACATTTTTTAAGCCCAACATTGGTTTTCACTGTTCACCAGGACAAAACCTTCTCATTTTGCTCATATAATCCCATTTCTGGGCCCTGGGGAGAATAGTGTTTCTTGGAATTATTGTACTGATTTTTTCCACTTTCCACTTCATGTGTTTAACAAATATGACAGTTTACAAATATAAATAAATAAAATCAAAATTGACCTAATGAACCTGGTCCTCAAGAAATTTTTCACCATTTAATGATTCGCTCATATATTAACTCTTCATTATATGATCTCTAGCATTGTAACTTTCAAAACTACTTAACGTTTGATGTTTGAGTAATTGGACTCCCCTCTGAGCATGTAGGTCAGCTCACCGCGCACCTGCAGAAGATGCCAGGGTTCTGACAGTGCTCCCCTGCGCGTTTACCACTTTCAGGTTCATGGGCTCTCGGTGCGCCTTCACTTCTTATTGCCAGCATTCATATGTCTTTTTCAGAGGGCTTCCCCCAGGCTGGCAGAGTTCGGGTGTGGACTATGGGAATCTGCCGTAGAATCTGCCCTGAACTGATGACCTGTGGGTATGGGAATGGAGATATTTCTGCTCTCCTGCCCCAAGCAAGACAAAGATGTGACCCTACCCTTGACTTTAATGCTCCCTGTGCGACTGAGTCAGACTTATCCACTGGGGTAGTCAACTTAATGTTCTACTTTCCTTCCTTTCTTTGTCTTACTCCCTATCTCTATTAGATTTTTCACACTAAACTTCCAGGTCTGATTCTATGGAACATAATTTAAAACAATACTCACACCCCTTTCTCCTTTTCTTGATTTTACTAGTGGAGTTTATAAAAGGTAAGTATTCTTTAGTCACCACTTCCCTTATAGTTCACCCCCCCCCCCAGACTCTCAAAATCCTGGGTCTGACTTTATGAGCTTCTGAGATAACAAAAGCAGCAACTTAACGATGATTCTTGTTACAGGAGACAAATGAACTTCCATTTGCATTGCAAGTAAAAGATATAAATAAAAGTTAAAAAATATAATTTTTAGAGCTTTCAAGGCAACGTTGCATGCATTGTTTTGTTCCACAAAAAAAAAAAAACCTTAGAAAATATGTTGAATGATTATTATATCAAAATGCTGCCTATGTATGTCTTATGGATAGCTGTCAATGTACTGTTTGGTTAGAGAAGTAAGTAGATGAATGGCTAAATGCAAGAATGCGCTTCGTTAATGTTGACTGCAGTTCCTAAAAATAATGAATTCTCAGTGTATGAAGAGCATGTTCAATTTTATTTCAAAATGTGAGTTTTTTGTTTTGTTTTGTTTTGTTTCTGTTATTTAATTTGCAAGAATTGTCAAGAAAACAAGCAGCAAGGATAGCCACATGACTTATTATCAAAAGCACTCTGACACTAGTTATGGAATCTCAGTTTTATCATTCATTGGTTACATAATCCTGAATTTATTTTAACTTTCTAAAGTAAGGGTAAGCCAACCTTACAAAGCAGCAATGTTATCCAGCTGTGGCTATCGCTTGCTGCTCTGCTACATTTCTACCAATTGCACTACCCATGGGTATTTATAATGTAATTGATCTATATGAATTCACTGTTTTTATCAATTAAAAAATGACTGAAGATTGGCAATTCACAATTTAACCTATTTAGTGGATATAAAATTCACAAGACTCTATCCTACTCTCAACATTCTATTAAGTTATGTTCTAATTTATATAGCTTAATAGAATGTTATATAACATAATTTACATAAAATTACATAAATGGTAAAGTGAATCACACAGTTGATTCAAGATCTCTTTGGAGTCACTTAGTGTTGAAGCTGGCCTACCGTGAAGACTGCTGAATGCCACACAGTAGAAGACCTGGTCATATTTTTATTATTTATGAGCATTGATATCTTTCCTCCAGTTTGGTGATTTTAGATTTATATTGTATATGCTCATATACTTCTATGTGCATGTTAAAAATACCTACCTCTAACACAAAATATATTGACCACTCCATTTTTATTGTGACAACACCTGGAAATGGAGTATACAGCCCTGTGTCTTGGGCTACCAAAGGGTGACCAACTTGCCTCTGGAATGAATGGGAGATGGATGATGCCTTTGCTCCGTTACTGACATAATGAGGCATGCAGCATTTTCTTAATTAAGTGAAAATTGCTTTGAGGCACTTTAGTCATAATCTCAGCTAATTTCACAATTTCAATATATTGCTATTTAATTGCTTTAGGATACTTTATCAAATGAATTAATTTAGCAGGAAATGCATTCTTGAGGGAACTGATTGTGTGTGATTTCTCTCTAAATATTCTCTTACCTAACACAGACAAATTCTTAGTAGTTTGTGGTAAAAAAAAGTTCTTACACTTGTATCTTAGTTATAGCAAACATAAAAATAATCCATATGTTCCATACATGTCTAATTTATAAACACTAAAGTAAAAAGGAAATAAAAATTCCCTTTGAAGTTCTCTTGGGGAGAGAGCAGTTACTAGTTTAATTACTTTTTGTTTTTTTTTTTTCATTAATAAAGTAGATCCATGAAATTAGACACTATTTATTGCAATGTCTCAAGTGAGCTTTATATTTATGTTAGCCTCTAGAGTCAAGCAAAATTAGTTTGGGAAGATAATGTAAAGGTCACGTACCCTAAACAGGTAAGGAAACAGGTCTGTGAGGTGGAAAGATTATTTGAAGATTGTGGTTATCTACAGGTGGATACAGCACTTGACTGTAAGGGAATAACTAAGGGGTAGTGAAAGAAGATGTCAGACTATGTATTACAGAAAGCTTGTCAGGAGACAAAGATGATTTTCTGAGGAATAAAGAGCTAGCTTTTAGAAGCATTGAACTTGAAATGGAAATGCCTAGCAGGCATTTAAGAGACCCAGAATTGATATTTAAGTAGAGAGATTAGAGCTGGAGATGTGGATTTAAGATCAGTCTGAGATAGATCATTGTTAAGCACTGAACTCTGTGAACCCTCTGAGGATGGTTATGGCAGAAGACTAAAATTTTCAATAAGCATGTATAAGAAGTGAAAGAAAGGACATTTACAAAGTGACTTCAGAAAAATTTCTCTTGTCTCACTCTTGTCAATGCATTTAATTTGTCCCTTCTAATCTGGTTCATTTCCAACATTACTTAAAAATTCTTAGGAATCCACAATCTTAAATACAAAAAGAAACAAAACCTCATTTCTTTCTCCAAACACACAAGCTTATCTCTATCCATTGTTCCATAAACATCCTTTTTGCAAGATTATGTATTCTCTCCATTCCCTGACATTCCCTTATACCTCTCACACCTTTGGTTTTTAACTCACACAATCTGGCTTCAGCTCCCACTGTCTACTCTGATCAGCTCTATAAAGTCTCTAATTAATGGCTCCTTGTAGTAACTAAAATCAATGGACAAACTTTAGTGTATATGCTGCCAGACTTGAAATGAATTGATTATGTTAACCACTTTCTCCAAAAAATATTCTTTCCTAGGCACTAAGTCAACCTCTTCGGCTAATTCTTTACAGTAATCACCTTATTGTTTTTTCTTCTTTTTCAGTGGTATAGTTCCCTGAATTCTGCATTAATTATACCTCATATAGTTCTAGGGAACCATACATGAATATTTTTACTCATGACCTTTTTTAAAAATGTTGTTAACATCCATTTGATATTTAGAACAATGTCTAATATACAACAGTAAGTGCTATACAGATTAGAAACAAAAAACAGCCCTGGCTGGTGTGGCTCAGTGGATTGAGTGCTTGCCTGGGAACCAAAGAGTCACTGGTTCGATTCCCAGTCAGGTCACATGCCTAGGTTGTAAGCCAGGTCTCCAGAAGGGGGCACACAAGAGGCAACTGCACATTGATGTTTCCCTCTCTCCCTCCCTTTCTTCTCTAAAATTAAATAAATAAAATCTTTTAAAAAACAGTGTTTTCATCACCTGTGTGCTAATCAATTACTATTACTCTTGGAATTTTGCGCTTCTGCAAACTCAAGTGCCCAACAATGCCAAAGTCCTACAAGTTGCACTGGAAAAAGGTGGAAGCCCTCAGCATACCTCTATTGAACCCCCATCTAAGTCACTTGGCACTCCAGATTCAACAATTCAACATGCTGAAAACTGACCTGAGCACTAAGCCCTTTCTCTCAGCCTGCTCTGTCTGTGGAATGCTAATTCTATGGGTAGACACCTTTGTGTAATTGCCTAGTCCTTTGCATTGCAAAATGTTTAAAACTTCCACACTTAAAATGATTCAGCACAAATTGGTATATTAAAGGCTACTGTCATTTTACAAATAAAGTCATAAACATCTTGATTTAAAAATAATGATTTGTAAATGTAGAGAAAAAAGAACAAATCTAAATTTAGAATATATCATGTTTTATTTTCTTGTGTGAGCTTGAGCAGAGAAACATACATGTAACTTTATCACGTATATTACCATCATATTCAGGTTTCAATGTTGTTATTTTTATCTTTCACAATTTAATCCAATCTAAAAGAAATGATGTTTTACGTTGAAAACCAATTGTATGTTCACACATGACTATTTTTCCTGCTATATGGTAAAGTCCCCAAGAGGAATTAAAGTGTTTGGGGCACTTAGTAAATCTCGATATGTGAGGGAAAAGTAAGAATTACAACACTGTGGATATTTTTTAAAAATTCTAGAAAGGTAGTCAATGCTTTAAAGTACAAAGAACACAATAAGGAATTAATCAGTGACCTTTAACAGAGAAGGTTGTGTTAAATGGTGTGATATGGAATTACAGTAAATAAATAAAAAGACAAATAGTTGTGAAATTATGCTGAAGGAAGTTTATTATTAGCATAGGTGTAATATTAATCATGGCAGGCTAGTTAATAACAAAAATAATATAATACCCCCTATGACTTTGTACATCAAGGGATGAATTGCTTCCTATGGTCAGCTGGGGTTCTGCTTCACATAGTCACTCAAGGGTCCAGCTGACATAGGCTTCGTCCATTTTGTACCTGACATACTTTGCAATTTTACATTGGATCATTGGATCTACAATCTCCCTAATATTTGCAGCAGGAGAAGGGAGCTCAGGAACCAAATGTGGACTTTTCTAAGTCAGAACTAGTCACCTGTCTTGGCCTCACCAAGTATTGGTCTGGAAAATCCAGAGGAGAAAATGGAATATTTGGTGAGCACCACCCTGATTTCCATAGGTACCAAATTTAAACTTAACAGTTAAATTTAATTGTAGCTTTCATAGTGTATAGCAAATCCAAAATAAAAATGGTTTAGAAAATGTTATAATTGTTTAGCATCAGAGTGATTACATTCAATATATAAGATATGATTAAGCTTTTGGCTTAGTCACAGCTAGCTATCTACATTTGTCTTTTTTGTTCTCTTCCTTCCTCTCTCTCTCTCCCTCTCCCGCCTTGTATGCAAGAAATAACCCTTAAGTTTGTACAGAGTAGCTTCATATCTAAAATTGAATACCACCTGGCAAATGTATGAAAATATAAATGCTCGCTAAATTTACCCTTTTCTCTGACACTACATCAAAACTCTAAAATCTTATGTGTTTGGACAGAGAGGAAAGAAAAGATATGACTGCCATTAGTCAACCAAGAGTCACTTCTCTATCATGCTTGGGAAATGGGAACTACTGAGGTGGATCTTCCATGCCAAGTGCCTCACACACTATTTAGACCTTGTCTGGAGTCTGTCACTTCCTGAAAATGATGCCAAAGCGTGGGGCCAGGTCCACAGGGTTCCAGGACTCACATACTTCTCTTCTGCCCACCAATATTTCCCCTAAGCTATTAGAGGAGAAAATGGTGTTAGAGCTCATGACTTTCCAAAACCTTTTTCTCTTCTGTTTTTTACAAACCTTCTGTCACACAAGGATTTATGGTTTTGGAATTAAAACAACCCCCCAAAAAAAGAAATCTACTTATGCTTTCTGTCCTATCACATATATTCTCTAATATAATGAGAATCATTGAATTTGTGGAAATTTAAAGAAAGAGTAATGGCAAATGAAAACAAAAACCATAAGGAAGTGTACCAAGTTGGTATTAATTACATGAACAATCCCAGTACCATTCTCCATTTGTTCCTACATGTAAAGTTATCACTTGTATGTGCTTCACAGTCTTCTTCTTTTACCCCCTCACACATTTCAGCATGCGATGTAATTTTCTGTCCTACTTCCTACTTTATATTCTGACACATTCCCATGAATCAATATCCAATTTTAAATGAAGCCCCCTCCCTGAATATAACCCTCTTGATAAGATGTGACAGCTGAACACAGACGGAGAGATGCCAGCTTTGTGCATGATTATACTGCCACAATGAGACAAACTCTTACCTGTTGGTCATCACTGAAACCCAATCATCTCTTTTCATATTAACAAATACTAAGATCGACATTAAAAAAGTCTATATATGTGTACTGTTGTGTGTGTATGTTTTTAAATTTAAGCACATAACTTTCCATTTATCTCTATTAAATTCATTGACATTTAATTATTCATCTTAACATCCTAGTACTTATATTTTTTAAAGAAATAGACTTCCTCTAGACTATTAAAACTTGTGTGTGTCTCACTATAAAAATTCATCTATGTGGATTGTACTATCTTCTGAAGTAATTTTCCACTACATATCAGAAAAGAAACTGTCAATAGTAGTTTGAAATTTGACTTGACTTAGTTTATCAGTTGAGTAGACATATATTATATATACATTATTACTTATGTTTTCTTTTAGTGAATTTAGGCTAACTTTTTATTATTTCATTTTCTAATGATCTATAGGAATAATAATCATATTCTAGAATATTTTGGAATAAATCATAAAGATTATTTATCTATAGTTTTCAAAATTTATGTTTATTAAACTAGGCAATATTTCCCAGTCTCAAAACTTAATGAACTTTTGCATTATCCATCGATGACTATATTTATATGCATAACATATAATTTCTAACATATAAAAGTTGTTCAAAAATTGTTTACATAGAAGAATAAAGAAAGAAAGAAATTATATTTAAGTAAGTTGGAAGAGATCCTTCAAATAATGTATTCTTTCCACTTTCTGGGATTTAAATATATAAAACAGAATACTTGAAAGATAGTCATAGACCCTCTGCTGGAAACTAAATAATGAAGAAGTAGTTGATTTCAAAAGAACTTGTAATGTTTTCAAATAAAAGAGCAATGTAACATTTCACTTCTCACCAGTTTAGTTATATAAATATCACTTTTCTATCACCATTATTTATGCTGCATTTATTTAAATAAAATTTAACACAGTTGAAAACTGTTTAACTTTTTCAATTAATGGTTTCAATTTTGTGATTATTGGAGTATGCAATTGCAAAAACACATAGACATGCAGGCTGGGACTTATTAGCCAGTTAGTACACATTTGTCAAATAAATTAGTGATCTACAAATAGCTTATTTCAGAAAATCAATGTTGTCAACTCAAGCAAGTCACTTAATATTTTAATGATTCTTCCTCTTTACTGAAAAGCAAAAAAAACACACCTACTTCATTTAAATTTTTGAGGTTCTAACTAAGGCATAGGAAAACTTATAAATTTAACTTTAAAAATTATTTTTCACAATTCCTTAATAAGACAATACAACTCTATGTCATTCTTATTTTATAATCAAACTTCTGGATAAACTGTCTGTATTTATTATCCTCTACACTTGAACCAACTGAAATATATTCTTTCCTTCTAAATTATTTTGTTCAATGTCTTCATAAGCTGCTTTCATTGGCCTATTCCTTAAGTGATGATATCCCATACAGTATGATGCTAACCCCATTCTTATTTTACATAAAAGTAAAAATAAAGTATACCCTTTAATAATATTATCTATTTCCATAACAGCAATTAATATTTATGGGTAATTATTGCGATGTACATATCTACAGTCCAGGCATTTCTGAGGATAAGCTTATTATCTTTTTATGCTGGAAATCTCTAAATGGATGTTGTGTGGCATCACACAGAATACAAAACACTGAATCATTCCTGAATCCACAAACTAGAGATAGTCGAGATATTTGAAAAGTGTAGACAAGACATAGTTTTAAGTGCTCAAAGCATGAGAGGAAGATTAGAATCTTAAGATTTAAAAATACAATTATGACCTACTTGAATGAGCGAAGTATAAATTTTAGGAATAAACGATATAACTATTGAAATATAAAAAGAAAAGAGCTACCTTTAAAAAATGGGTTAAGTGGTAAATTCTACTCAGATGAAGACAGAATCAAAAATTTGAAAGCAAATTTTGGACTCACAGAAATGCAACATAGAGGTATTGAAATATTAAAATATATGTGACGTGTATATATGTGCATATATAAATTTTTATAAATATAAGAATTTGTAATGCATGTAAAATATAGCATATTAATTAAAAATATACAAGACATAAAGGTAGAGTATAATTGTCTATCAAATATGTAACAAAGGTTCATAGAGAGAAAAAACAAATAATTCAGTTTAGAACTTTTTGAAAGATAATAACAGAATGATTTCTGTTGCCTGTTACAAAAAATGTAGCTGGTACTCAACTTGTTCTCCTAACACAAGCGATTTTAATATAAGACAAAATGTATGAAGCAACTCTTTCAGATGTTTGTATTTAGGCAGCTCAATTCCTAGGCACTTTCCTGACACCAGAGCAGGAAGGTGAAGTCCCAGCAATGTCTGGCAGACTCAAAGATAAGGAGGCACAAGCCAGAACTTGAGGTTGTTGAAGTGATTTGTGAGGACACTGGAGAGGAAACATGTGCAAAACAATGTGGACTAAAATTTTGCATGATGTGTCCTGCATGTCTTGGGCCAAGGAAGGATGTGGAAGAAAATTCATAGCACAAAACTTTAAGGAGCGCAAAAGAAAGTGGCTCCTTTGGATCTATGAGTTGAACAGATTTGCCATAAGTTGTGCAAGGCTGGAAGATATTGAAGTTGAAGTCCAGTGATATTTGAGGTTCCTCCCTAAGCAATTAAGTCATCTAGTTGATCTCTTAAGTTCACACCTTGTGCGGTACTTCCAAAACTGTGTCATGGTCCACAGCAAAGCACGAAGGCCAGGTGTTCGAGCCTTCAAGAGAATCGAAGTCTGATGGTGGAAAAGTTATCTTTCTGATAACTGTTTATCAGAAAGAAATTCAACATCAGACCCCTTACACCCATTCACAATGTCAATCCTACAATAAAAATTAATAACAAAGAACCAGATGTTGGAAATAGCAGATAAATAATTTAGAACAACTATTATAAATATGTTCAGGAACTTAAGGAAAATATTGATGATGAGTGAACACAACAGATCTCAGCAGAGGAATGGAAATTGTAAAAATAAACCAGAAAGAAATGTAAGAACAAAAAACTATAATAGCTAAAGTGGTAATAGAAAAGTATAATCCTTCCAGTGTTGGCAAGGCTTTGAAACAACTCAAACTCTCACGCACTATGGATAAGAAGTTAACTAGTGCACCACTTTTGAGAATGGTTTGGCAGTATTTTTGAAACATTATTCACATAAACACATATTACCCAGCAATTTCACTTCTAGATATTTACCTGAGTAATAAAAATATGTTATACACAGAGGCTTGCATACAAATATTCATAGATGCTTTATCTGAAATAGCCCCATACTAGAAGCATTCCTAATATCCATTAACAAGTAAATAAAAAAGTATTCTTCTATATCAATAAAATGCAATAATATTCAGCAATAAAACTTGAATTAACTATTGATATATGTAACAGTTTATATCATTTTCAAAACCATTGTATTGGATAAAAGAAATCAGACAAAAAGTCAATTGCTTGGCTTAAGAACAAGATAGGAGAGTTGAGAAGAAATGGTAACTGATTTGAAGATAGATGAATAAAAATTATCCTAACTGAAGAATAGAGAGGGGGATGAAGTAAGGAAGGTATGAACTGTGGAATGGTACGTTCACAAGTGTTAACTCTTCTTACTTGAAGAGATGCAATGAGAGCCTGCTGGAAGATTAACGGGTGAATAATGTTAGCTTCTAATTCATCTATTCCAGTAGCTATTAAATTACGATTGCTAACAGATCTAGCTTCAGAAAAACACAATTTATACCTTCTTTTTAGTTCTTCTATTAAAATTATTTTATCTTTTAAACATTATTGATTGTGCAATTGAAGCAAATCACCCAAATATTAAGAAATGATTTTATTGTTAATCACAGTTTTTACAAACAAGTTTACTGAATTCAAAGCTCTCTCAGGAATCAAACTATAGAATTAGCTCCCAAATAAATATGTTGAAAATCAGAACACTTTCATATATATTTGAGTTACTAGACTTTTAACACACTTTTCACATCATTTGCCAAAAGAATTTTTTTATGTCTAACTTTTATAAGCTAGTATCCCTGCAGTCTATTTTGGATAACTAGACATTGTTTATCTTTGTCTTTCTTACTTTTTGGCTGATGAACTTTTTAACACTAATGAAAATGTTGACGTGGTGAGTATCCATAATTCGAGAGTTCATGATCAGATTTATCTTGGTTTACAAGTTCATCTAAGGAACTAAAATTCACCATGACACAAAATATATTCACTAGTGAACTGACCACAATAAAATCTAGTTTCCAATCAAACATACCTGTTATTTAACATTAGTGCTTTTTTTCACCTTTCCAGGCAATTTTAAAAAATACCCTGTTAATTGAAAAACTAAATAAATTACAAACTCAAGTAGTTCATTTTTAAGTAGATGAAATACTTCATAAAGCCAATTACAATATTTTTGAAAATATCCTCATAAGCAAACCCATGATGGATAATCAGCTGTGATGTACTGGTTCAATATCTACTCAGATGCTGCATCTCCATGCCTGACTGGTTGTGTAAACATTTTGCATAAAACCATATCAAAGCCTCAAGATCTGGCAGAGATAGACTAGTTATCAACTGAAAAAGAGAAATTTGCACAAATATGATGATAGATGATATTCTTCCAAAGAAAATGATTATCATATCAATACATTAAGAGTGGTCCTTGGAAAGAGACATGAAGCCTGGGATAGTTTTACATAAATGACTTGTTTAGTGATCATATTTTGAAAGCCTCTTGTAAAGACATGATTTATGTTATAATTACACCATTTTGTCTGAAAAATTACCCACAAAATCAACCCAATTTCTTTTTATCCGTTCATTATTCTGTCATTTATTTAACATGTAATCATAATTTAAAGACACATTATGTTAAGTATATACCGGTGCATTCACCAATATAATTTTCATCACATTTAATTTCATTCCATTTGTCCACTTTATTATCTATTATAAAATTTTGACTTTATGCCAAAGGATTTACTTTAAGTGAACTTTTCAAAAAATAATTTTCCATAATTGGTAAAAACCTCCTCAAATGACAAACTGTGATAAATAAGCTAAAGGTAATATTAAGAGTTCAAGGAGAGAATGTTCAGGGCAGTGGTACTCCACATACCACTACCTCCTTCTAAACTAGATGAGCCCTGGCTGCTGTGGCTCAGTGCACTGAGCACCAGCCTGTGAATCCAAGGGTCATAGGTTCGATTCCTAGTCAGGGCACATGCCTGGGTTGTGGGCCAGTGTGGGGCTTGCAAAAGGCAACCACACACTGGTGTATCTCTTCCTCTATCTCTCCTTCCTTTCCCCTCTGTCTAAAAACAAATAAATAAAATCTTTTAAAAAACCCCAATGATTTGGTAGTGTTCCATTGCGTTGTATGGAGCTTATTTAAATATATAACAAATATAGTTTCATTTGCATAGAACAAAACTATAGTTGCTTCCCCTTTTGTATTTTTGATGATACGATTCATGTGGTAATTTCATTAGCAAGTTTTAGTAGCTATAGTTATATTTAATTATATTTAACATTTATGCTATAGTTAAGAGTTTAATAGGCTAAAAAAAGATAAAAAGAGTTATAGTATTCTAATTTTGTTTATCACATTATTAGAGTCTTGTGAACATTTTGCCCTTTAGCTTCAGCTTAAAAAGCTCCATTTAACATTTCTTTTAAGGCAGGTCTAGTAGTGGTGAATTTTCTCAGATTTTTGTTTGTCTGAGAAAGACTTTATTTCTCCTTTGTATTTGGAAGACAACTGAATTAGGTAGAATATTCTTGGTTGGCAGTTTGTGTCTTTCAATATTTTGAATTTGTTATTCCATTCTTTTCTAGCCTATAGATTTTCTGCAGAGAAATCTGCTAATAGTCTAATATGGGTACTTTTGGAGCTTACACCCTCTCCCCCCACAGGCTGCCTTTAAAATTCATTCTTTCTTATTGACTTTTGACAGAGTTAATATAATGTGTCTTGGATAAGGTCTTTTTGCATTGAGATAATATGATGTTCTACTAACTTTGTGAATATATATATGTGTGTATACACACACACACACACACACACACACACACACACACTCGCACACATATAGTTTCTTCCTGAGGCTAATTCTCAGGAAAATTCTCAGCTACTGTTTCTTTAAACGTGCTGTTTGCTCTCTTACTCTTCTGGGATTATTCTTTTGTTGGGTTTCTAATGGAATTGAACAATTTACATAAGGATTTTTACTTTTTTAAAATCTTAGTTTTCTCTCCTTTTTCACCGAGTCATTTCTTTGTTCCTACTCTCAAGCTTCTATATGATCTGCTCTTTTTCTCACACATTGTAATGCATACCTCATCTTACTTCAGTTTTTCAGCCACAGAATTTTTCTTTGGCTCTTTTTAAGTGTGTCAATCTCTTTAGTAAAGTACTCCTGTTTATTAATTTCAATCCTGAGATCATTGTATTGACTTTCTGAGTTTCCTGGTAGCTCATTGACTTCCTTCAAAACAGCTATTTTAAATTTTTTTTATCATTTAGATATCAAAATTCCATTTCTTTGGATTTAAAAATTACAATTTTTTGTGACACCATGTTCCAATGGTTTTTCATGGTGTTTGATGAGAAGTTCCTCTGTCCCCACATTTGAAGTAGCAAACACCTTTCCTCTTGAGGCAGGCTCTGTTCACTTTGATTCTAGCAGTTCAACAGGTTGGTAGTTAGGGGCCTTCTTTTTATTTTCTAGAAGGTGGCATTTTACCACCTTCTGGGTTCTCTTACTGACACTGACTCACAACAGTTCAGGTGGGGAGCAGAAGCATGTCAAGTACAGCAAACAGAATACAGCTCACAATTGGTAATAAGTGTGTATAGTGCCAGTTAGGTACTAGAAATGTCAGAGGGAACACTTTGCAAAGTATATGATTGACTGTCTAACCACCATGCTGTACACCTTGAAACTAATGCAAAGTAATATTAAATGTAAACTGTAATTGAAAAAATATAATTTAAAAGAACTGAAAAAGAAAAAAAAAAAAACCCAGTCTGGCAGCAGAGCACGGGGAGGTTTGTACTTAGCACTTGGGGTTTGGGGTGTGTCCATGGCCCTGCAGGGAGATCCTCAAATGGGGGAAGGATACCAGAGGTTTTGGAATGGCCTTGCTTCCTACAACAGATAGTAAAAACACTTTCTTTAGCTTACATTTTCCTTTTCCTCCCCTCAGTCACTGTGGTCTATCTTTAGAGAGAGAGAGCAACTGGTTCCTCCAGCTGCAGCACGCCTGGCCAGGCAGACTGTCACTCTTTGCCTTCACCCTTCACCTGCTTTGCCAGAAAGGTTAGGCTGGCTCACTACTTATTCTCTGTCATCACTGCCTCTGCCATCACTGGCTACAGTGGTCCAAACTGCCCCATTTCAGGTACAGAGTTGACTGGATCTCCTGGGTGTCCTGGTGTGTCTGGTTAGTTGTAAATCAAAGAGGAGAGAAAAAAACAAGTACATGCCATTATATTGCTGACATAAACATTATTTTTAAAAATTCACATTCACACTTCTCACCTACTGGAATGGCTATTAGCAACAAGATAAGTAATAACAAGTGCTTAAGAAAATTTGGGGGGGTAAAGGAACCCTTATTCACTGTTGGTGGGAGTGTAAATTGGTATAGCCACTGAGTTGGAAAACAGTGTGGAGGTCCTTCAAAATTAAGAGTAAAGCTACCACAAGACCTAGCAACCCCTCTTTTGGATGTCTGCTTGAAAATTTTGAAAACATTTATTCATAAGGATATATGTACCCCTATGTTCATTGCAGCATTACTCACAGTGACTAATGCATGGAAACAACTCTAGTATTAATTGATAAATGATTGGGTAAAGATATGCTTCATATGAAAAATGGAATACTACTCGGAGATAAGAAAAAGTGAAATACTGTCATTTGCACAACATCAGTGGGTCTTGAGAATATCATACTAAGCAAAATGAGTTGGACAGAAAAAACCCAGAACCTTATGATTTCAATTATCTGGGATATAAAACAGAAAGCAACAAATAAACAAATAAAAGAAACAAATAAACAAAACTCAAACATAGACAACAGTATGATGGTTACCAGAGGGGAAGGGTGGTGAGGGGAGGAAGAAAAGGGTAAAGGGGGTTAAATACAGGGTGATGAAAGGAGATTTGACCTTGGGTGGTGAACATATAATACAATGTACAGATGGTATATGATGGAATTGTACACTTGAAAATTATATAATCTTTTTAACCAATATCACCCCAATGAATTTAATAAAGTTTTTTTTTAAATTGATGCTCAAAATCTAATATAATTAATTAGATTTACTTCCTGTTAAAGATGATAAATTAAGCAATATATTTGCCCCAGTTTTCTCCTATAATTTTACTAAAAGAACAGTAAAATAGCCACATAAATAAACAATACATTCTTATGTATAAAAATAATAAAAGGAGAATGTACTAAAAAACACAGTTTTGGAAGTTGAAAACCACATCGGGTAGTAGAAACTAATTTAGTAAATTTAAGAAACATAATGCTTCGAGCTATAATAGAAAGAGCCACAACATAACACAATTTTCACTGCAGAAGCCATAACAGCCTCAGAAATTGGTAGCTCTAAATGTGCAGGCAGAGTGGGCTTGAGAATAAAAAAGTTTGTTGACTAGTTGAGATCTTTTTATTTTTTTTCAAAAATGGGTAGCTTCTTAGAGTCTTTCTTTATACTGGCAGAAAGCTGAACCTTTGATCTTTGGAGAGGTGATGCAGAGGATCCATATGGAGCACAACAGGAATATCTAATTTTAGGAAAACAGTACTGAATACAGAAGGATATGTTGAAAAACCACATAGTTACTGACAAAATTTACAGGTCCCTTCCCATCTTCATCTCATTTTTTTTAAAAAATTAAAAGAACTATTTACTATATTTTTAGAGGCAATACATTCCAATTTAATAACAGCAGATGTAAAAAAATTGTATGTCATGGGACAGGGCTTACCTCTATTGGTTAAAAGGTAGTGGTATTCACTGTCACCATAAAAAGAAACAAAGAGATTCCTTACGTGTAGAAAGATCTTGGTTTTTACAAGGGAAAGGTGCATCTCACCCTCACAGTAGAGCTTGGTAAAATGATAATGGAAAGTTTATGTTACAGTGGAGGAACAGTCAGCACCACAGCACACGGACAGCTTCCTGTGCATCCTTTTTGGACTTCATCTTATTGCAGCCAGGCTTATATCCTCTGGGCAGAGAAGATTTTTATCTGAGAATTATAACCAGACTGACATAAATTTCTGAAGAAGCTGCCATATTATCTATTTGAAGTCTTCACTTGATAAACCTTGCCTAAAAATACCAAGCTCTGCTCAACTTTTTAGTGCCTTTTTAAAACATGTGCACAGACATAAATCCTCAAATATTTGAGGAAAACTCCTGAAAATAAAATCAGGTACCGTGACAAAACTTCTAGAAAAATAAAATTGAGTGACCAAATTCATTTAGATCTTAGAGAGATGCAAAAGATAGGTTTCTCTGAAAAAGCATACCCAGAGAACAAGCTGTTTAAATTAAACACATCACAACAGAAAAATCTTTAAAAATTGTTTTTGTAGATAAAGATGACATGGTTTCTTTAAGAAAAAGATATGGGAAATAAGTAAATATAACATAATAAAAGTTGAGAAACACTTCAAATGTCCAAGAGCAAACATTAGAAATTCCAGAAATAGAGACAAAATTAGGTCATGATACATGCAGACTATCTGCCTGCTTAAGCTGAAGAATGAGTATTTGCAGGGTTGCATGTTTCCTATTCTTATCTGATTGCACATTTTCCCCAATAACCTCTATATTATATCTGCATTTTTTGCTGTGATGACAGTTTGTCCATGATCACTGTACATGACATCACTTTAGTAGTTATGACTTGGAAACCTCACCATCATCATTTATTCCTTCGTTATACATAATATTCATTTAAATTTACCAAGTCTTTCTGTTTTTACTATCTCTTAAATAATCCTCAGCTCCATTGTTATTTTCCTACAGTTGTCTCAGTTTTTCCCCCTTTGGCCTCCTCCACCCAACCTACCCCTAGTCCCACAGTCAATCCCACACCGTTGTCCATGTCTGTGAGTCATGTCCTTTGACTAGTCCCTTCCTCTTCTATCCACCATTATTCACCTATCCTCTCCCCTCTGGCTGTTGTCAGTTCCATGTTTCCGTGTCACTGGTTCTATTTTGCTCATTAGTTTATTTTGTTCATTAGATTCCTTTTATAGGTGAGAATATATGATATTTGTCTTTCACTGACTGGCTAATTTCACTTAGCATAATATTCTCCAGTTCCATCCATGATGTCACAAAAGGTAGGAGTTCCTTCTTTCTTTCTGCTGGATAGTATTACATTGTGTAGATATATCAGAGTTTTTTGGTTCACATAAGCTGTTTCCAGTAGTTTGTTATTATAAATAGCACTGTTTTGAACATAGAGGCGCATAAATTCTTTTGAATTGGTGTTTCAGGATTTTTAGCTTATATACCCAGCAATGGAATCTTTGGATCAAAAGTCAGTTCCATTTTTAATTTTTTTAGGAAAATCCATACTGTTTTCCACAATGGCTGCACTAGTCTGTGTTTCCACTAACAATTCACTAACGTTCCATTTTCTCTACATCCTCATCAGCACTTGTTGTTTGTTGATGTATTGATGATAGTCATTCTGACAAGTGTGAGGTGATATCTCATTGTGATTTTAATTTGCATCTTTTTGATGGCTATTGTTGAGGATCTTTTCACATATCTAAGACCCATTTGCATATCCTCCTTGGACAAGTGTCTATTCAGGTTTTTTGCTCAGTTTTAAATTGATTTCTGTGTCTTCCTGGCATTGAGTCCTATGAGTTCTATACATGTTCTGGAGATTAAACCCTTGTCTAATATATCATTGGCAAATATGTTTTCCAATGAAGTTGGTTCCCTTTTCATTTTGATAATTTTTTTTAGCAATGCAGAAGCTTTTTGATTTGATGTAGCCCCATTTGTTTATTTTTTCCTTTATTTCCCATTCCCTAAAAAATATCAGCAAAACTATTGCTATGTGGTATATCTGAAATTTTACTGCCTGTGATTTTCGGTAGAATTTTATGGTATTACAACTTATATTTTAGTCTTTTACCCATTTTGAGTTTATTCTGGTGTATGGTGTAAGTTAGTGGTCTAGTTTCACTTCTTTTTGCATGTACCAGTCCTCCAATAATATTTATTGAAGAGGCTATTTTTATTTCATTGTGTATTCATGCCTACTTTGTAAAATTTTAATTGACCATAGAGACATGTGTTTATTTCTGGGTTCTCTAGTCTGTTTCATGGATCTACATGTCTGTTCTTTTACTAGTACTAGGCTGTTTTGATTATGGTGGCCTTGTAGTATAGTTTCATATCAGGTATTGTGATCCCTCCAACTCTATTCTTTCTAAAGATTGGTGAGGCTATTCAGGGTCTTTTTTGTTCCATATAAATTTTTGGAGTATTTGTTCTAGATCAGTGAAACATGCTATTGATATTTTAATAAGGATTGCATTGAATCTGTAGACTGCTTTGAGTAGTATGGACATTTTAATGATCTTAACTATTCCAATCCATGAACAGGTCATATGCTTCCATTTATTTGTATCTTCTGTATATTTTTTCTTGAGTGCTTTGGAGTTTTCCAAGTATAGATCATTTACTTCCTTGGTTAAATTTATCTCTAGGTACTTAATTTTTCTTGTTGCTACAGTATGGAATTTTTCTTAGTTTCTCTTTCTGGTACTGTATTGTTGGTATACAAAAGTGCCATCAAGCTCTGGCTGGTATGGCTCAGTGGATTGAGCACCAGCCTGTGAACTAAGGGGTTGCTGGTTTAATACCCCATCAGGTCACATGCCTGAGTTGCAGGTGGCATCCCCAGTTGGGGGCATGTGAA
This sequence comes from Anoura caudifer, assembly GCA_004027475.1. Lineage (NCBI taxonomy): Eukaryota > Metazoa > Chordata > Mammalia > Chiroptera > Phyllostomidae > Anoura > Anoura caudifer. The sequence continues at coordinate 77,293 of PVKU01004048.1, forward strand.
AGACAACATGTTGGTGTATCTCTCACACGTTGATGTTTTTCTCCCTTTCTTCCTCCTTTCCCCTTTTCTAAATAAATAAATAAATAAATAAATAAAATCTTTAAAACATGCCATTGATTTTTGAATATTGACTTTGTGCCCTGCTACTTTACCAAATTTACTTATTAGGTTGAGTAGTTTTTGTTCTTGTTTTGGGCATCTATATGTGTGTGTGTGTGGAGACTATCAGGTTTTCTATGTGCTATCATGTCATCTGCAAATAATGACAGTTTTACTTCCTCCTTCCCAATTTGGATGTCTTTCATTTCTTTTTCTTGTCTGATCTCTGTGACTAGAACTTCCAATATGATGTTGAATAAGAATGGTAAAAGTGAAAACCTTTGTCTTTTTCCTGATCTTAAGGGAGAAGCTTTTAGATTTTGTCCATTGAGTATAATGTTGCCAATAGCTTTCCCATACATGGCCTTTATTATGTTGAGGTATGCTCCCTGTATTCCCCCTTTGTGGACTGTTTTTATCATAAAAATGCCATTGATGGGTGCTGGATTTTATCAAATATTTTTTCACCATCTATTGATATGATCGGGTGTTATTTGTCCTTCATTTTATTATGTGGACTATTGTGCCATCCTTTCATCCCTGGGATAAATCCCACTTGATTATGGTGTATGATCCTTTAAATATATTGCTGGATTTGGATTGGCAATATTTTGTTGAGGATTCTTTCATCTATGTCCATCAGAGACAATGGCTTGTAATTTTCTCTTTGTTGTGTCTTTATTTGGTTTTGGCATTAAGAAAATACTGGCCTCATGAAAAGAGTTGGGTGTCTTCCCTCTTCTTGAATGTTTCATTAAGATTTATTCATTTCTTGCCTTATTGTAGTGAGCTCCAGAAATATACACTGTAATGTGAATTTTTTAAAATGTATGAGCATTGACTCTTATCACTGAGTCACTTTGCAATGATATTTGACTTTTTACTACTGCGTTTAACTGTTTGAAACTTTTTACTTTGAGTAAACATAGTTCTCAGAACTGTTTGTTTTCTGCCTTTTTTTTTTTTTTACAAAAAGTGGGTTTTCTCTTGTTTAAAGACCAGTAGAAGAGGTCAGATTAATATTTTTAAAAATTAAGCTTCACAGAAAATATTCATTTTATCACATGGTATTATTTCTTCCTTGAGCTAAATCAGGTATGTAGTGGAAACAAACAAAAAACTCTACCTTTGAGATTAGGAGAAAAAGACATTTCAAAAATAAATGTTATATGCTGTTGTTCTGTAGTAAAGTGTTATCCACATAAATGAAAAGGAAAATTTATTCAAGGCATAGCAAGTATGAAGATACTTGTTGACTCCTCCTTAAACAAAGATTGTCTGACTTCAAGAGAAGAGCAACAGCCCTGGGCTCTTCAAATCAAGTGGAGAGGGCATATAGACATGTTCTTTAAAGGATCAATACCTCAACTGATAATGGGAAGCAGAGTCTATTTCACAAAGTTCAATACTGAAAATCGTAGCTTAAGAGTTCTATTATATTTAAACTTTCAAACTGAAACAGAGGGGCTAAAGAATTCACAGAAAAAAAGAGGGAGTCAATGGCTTTTAATAAATCACCCTGTGACTTTTTGTACCACCGATAATAGTCCTTTTACAAAGAATAAATTAAGATCCGTGTTTCATAGCTTATTTAAGGTTTTTCCAGAGGAAGAAGCTGAGGCAGTCAATTTTCCTCTTAAAGGAATGACACAAGCAAATACTCACATGCCAAAAAGCTTGAATATCTTCCTGGATAAAACTGTCCTCAAGGCAAGAAAGATCAAACAAAAAAATATATATATATCTTGAACTTGCTGTGTCTTGATCTTTTAAAGTTTTATTTCTTCTACTTGAGCAAGGTTTTGTGAAGTTTGCACTGTTTAAGGTTTTTTAAACTATAAACAATGTATTTTGCATTTATTAGTGACATCTTATTTTTATATTAATTTTAATTATTTTAATATTTTATTCTAATACTAATCTAATAGAGTATTACTTCCTCTTACTATTTTTCTGAGTCTGGAATTCCTTTTTTTAAATTTTAAAACAGGGAGTGTTTTCCTACTCAGTTCTAATAATATTTCTCCCCCAAATTCTTATGTCAATATCTAAAGATGATAAAACATTCTAATCAGCTAGAGATTATAACTGGATTATGTAGGATATAGGAATTCAATATAAATGTCAGTGATCCAAGCTGTTTCAAGAAAGAAATAGGATTCCCTTTTCTAATTTACATTTTGCAATTTATTATTTGTCTTGTTTAAAAATACCTACTTAAGTGGCTTTCTACCTCATTACCAGGAACAGTACAAGCACAACATATGTCCAACATACACACACATATGCACACAATTTTATGCTAATTTAAATCATACAAAATGTATTTTAAGAATAATCATTGATAGATACTGAATCTATGACTACTATACACTTGCCTAAGAATCTCTTTAACTTGAAATAGTAATATCAACTAGCAAGTCAATCACTGTTTTCCAGACTTATGCATTCAAGTTTAAGAGATAATCTCATTACTTTTTGCATGCCAAATTGGTTTGTGATGAGAAGTGTATAGGTTTATCAAATTTTGAAATTTGTGGCTAGAAATGAACATTATTCCTGTGTTCTTAGCCTACTTATTTTCTGCCTACAGGTTTCTGCCTACAGATTTGATAAAGATGCTGGGTATTCTTTGGTAATTGATTTTTAAATACTTGTGCACCTCTAGCTAGTATCTGACCTTAGTTGAAGCTCTTTATATCTTGCTGTGGCTCAGTTTCCTCCTCTGTAAATGAAGAGTGCAGATCAATTGTCATAAGTCTCCTCATATCTCTAGTATCTTAGAGTCCATATGCAATTTAATGGTCATCTGATAATGACAACAAGTACATGTTATTATACAAATTAGGTAGTTCAAGGGAAAATGGTTAACATATGTTTTCAAACAAATAAAGAATGTAAGATCTAGAAGATCTGTGTTTGATGCCAAGGTAAGGCCCTTTAATCAACACAAACCTATAATAAAAGTATTGCTTCTTTTTAATTTTTTTTTTAAATTTTAGAGAGGAGGGGAAGGGAAAGGAGAGAGAACTGTTGATTTGTTGTTCCACTTATTTACACATTCATTGGTTGATTCTTGTATGTACCCTGACAGGAGATTGAACCTGCAACCTTGGCATATGAAAAAATGCTCTAACCAACTGAGCTACCTGGCCAGGGCATACTGCTTCTCTTCTACAGGCAAAATGTATTAAAAATTTTAAAGTATAGAAATCTACTTTCCCTCCATTTAACCTTCATTATCCCCATGGTACAGTTTTTTTCCTTTATCCAGTGTTGGAAGATTCCTAATCTCCCTTTATTAGTACATAACCCCCAACAAAACTGGAGACAATTGGTGACTAGTTACCTGGAGACTTATAGGAAATTCTCTGGATTCCAGACATAGTACTTCCTGTCCCCACTGTGTGGCAGACTGAAAGCCAGTTTCCTCCTGGTGCTTAAAATCAATCACTACAGTCATTATAGTAACCACTTTCTCTCTCCTACATTATTGGCATGAGATGCCCAAAATAGCCAACTAGTAAATTTCACCTTCCAATTCAATGTACTGTTACATCTTTTGATGGAAACATTCTTCACAGCTGGACCCAAAGTTCCAGACAGACAAATAAAAAAGTTATTCCAGTGGATCTTTAGGTCTACTCATGTAAACGGCTACTCCCACACCTTCATTCCTGACCCTGTGTATTCTGACTGTAGAGCAATGAGGTCCACATGTTGTCTCTGCTTCCAAGCTTAGAGCATGCTTTGTAAAACAGCACACCAGGCTTTCATGGCATCGTCCCCAGATAGTATCACATGTTAGCACATATTTTTCAAAATGATAACGATTTCTATAAGTGAGTAACTCTAGACTGGCTCATGAAGTTTCTAAGGTACAGCTAACACAGTAGGGCTAGTGCTATTCAAGTCACCTCATGTATGGAAGCCATTTGGCATACAGGTTAAATATTCAATATGAAACAAAATACCGTGTACTCCAGGAAACCATCACTTGGTTGTATTCCATCCCAAAGCTCAGTCTGGGTGTGCCATATGTCTTCTGAAAAGTGTCCAAGGAGTGTCATCGGTGGAATGAGGCAACTATGTCACCCCTGTGTCTGCTGTCCTCAAAGTAACAAGGTTCCATTGCCACTTTCCTTAAAGGCATTTCATCTAATTTATATTCAGTGTAGATGAAAGAGCAAATCAAATGATACCTCAGGTATGCTGTAGCCATCTGCTACGCAACATACAGAGACAGCTGTCTTAGCAATGTGTCAACTTAATTCACAGTTGCACGAGCTCTGATTGACTGACTATTGAGCAATTTTCACACTGTACAAATCAAAGTTATCTTTTCCTCAGGGTATAAAAAAAAGAAACAAATTAGCAAATACCGCCCAGAAATTGTAAAACAAAAAGTATGTCTAACTTGTTACCCACCAGTTGAGTGATCACGGGATTTGGTGTCAAACATTTTCTCCAAATTATGCAGATTTAGTCTTTAGGCCAAGCTATAAAATCTTCAGGATCTGTACTTCCCTTCTATCAACATAAGCTCAACATGAGCAACACACTGGGAGAATGTGCCCTGGGACACTCTCATCAAAGTGAAGTCACTGCATTGTTCCCATTTCCCAGGTGGTTAGAACCCACTCTCTGTGCCTTTTCCCCATGCACTGCAATCTCTTTACATGTCCACTTACTTTCTGTTTTAACTCATACCTTGCCTATGTACACTACCTTTGTGCACTAGTGATAATAAAGTACATACTTTGATCCCAGAAATACACGCATGTGAGAAAATTGGTAGACTATTTGTAGCTGCAATCCTTTAATTATGCTTATTGTGGTTGTGTCTCTTATGGTGTGCTCGGAAAAAGGAAAACTCAGAGCAGTCATCAGTTTAAGTGCACAACCACTCATAGCTCCCCAGCTATTAACAGACACTTTTCCTCTGGAAATCTGGCCTCCTGCCATCTTCAGGCAATTTCTTTCGTGCTGATGATAAAGTAGAGTCAGTTACTCGCGGTTGGTACTTCAGTATGTTGCAGTGAATATATAATCATTTGGCCAATCTTTGCATTGCTTGGATCCCTTTATTTCCTAAATCCTGATCTGAATCCAGTTTCAGGGATCTGACTTAGGCAGTATTTTAAGGATTCCGATTCACTTCTGAACTATCTATGGGGTTTGGGTTTGTTTGTTTGTTTTAGTGTGAGTCTCCATGATTCCTTTCCAGTTGTGGTCTCCACTGATTTGTCAATGCCAGGGCAGGGGGTCTCTAGTCATTACAGTTGATTCTGGCATCACCTACTCAGTTTTGCTGCTTTTCTGGGCCTGAAGCTGAAACACAACTGAGGCCTAGATGTTACCCCTAGGGAGGTGACCTTCTGTATCTGCTTACAAATTGCTCAGCCAGTTTGCTCAGGTCGTTGTTGTCAGCTGTCTCAGTTTCCCTACTCAACTTGCAAAGGAATCTTCCTAGTTTCTTACTATCCTATCTCAACACTAGCGTCTGTAAACATCCAAAATCCCCTGTGAAGATGCAAGCCTGATTCTTTCTGTAGTACTAAACGGTGGCTCTAGTGCTGGCATGTTCTAGTGCTGGTGTGGGTTTGCCCTTACTAGGCATCTTGTCCTCTGCCTAGAGTTCTACAGTCTGCAGGACATTTTGCATCCCATTTTCAAATGGCAATACTATCCCAAATTAAGACAAAAATCAAACAAAAGCATGCAAACAAACAAAAAAGCCCATATGGAGGGTTTTTTTTTTTGACTTGAAAAGAATCATAGAATTTGAATAACAGAGCTATGGCTTCGGAGAGATCCTTGGGGGGACCTGTCATGAAACATACAACCAGAGAAGCATACTGCATATGTTAGGGTTGAATTCCCTGGACTTACCTGTACTCTACACATTGCACCCCCTTGATAGCTGTTTCTGGGCTGAGGACTATTGGTGGTATGTCTATGGTACAGTCTCTACTGACACCTGGTAGCAGGTTAACAATTTCTTTGAAGGAGCTCTATTGAGCAACTGCATTAAGCAGTTTTGTCCAAAAATCCAATAATCATTGCCTGTATCCTAGCTGTAGACACTTCTAAAATCACTTGAGCAATTAAATTAAATGAGTTAAATAGTGTTGCCTGAGCAAAAGCAGTTTGTGAATCACTTTTTTAAATTTACAGACTGGGAGCAGGGTGTGGGGTGCACGGAGGAGGGCAAAGGGGGAATATTGGAACAACTCTAACAGAAAAGCAATACAAAAACTCTAGTGATGTACAATTTACATGCAATCAATATCACCACATCAATCATCCTCAAAAGTCATCTCATACCCCTTTGTACGTTCTCCCTCCCACTCCTCTCTATCAATTCTTACCCCACACGATCACCGATCATCTTTCTGTTTGATATATTAGTTTGAAATTCATAGAATTTTAATAAATAAAACCATAAAATGGGTATTCATTTTTGTCTGGTTTCTTTCAATAAACATAATTATTTAGTGATTCCTTCATATAATCAAAAATTTATTACTTTTTATTGCCAACTAGTAGTCCATTAAATGTATGTATCATGATATTATTTATCTAGTTTATAGGTTTAGGTGACTATCAATAAAACTTCAATCAGCATTTACAAGGCTTTTGTGTGAACATAAATTACCACTGCACTGGGAATTGGATTGCTGAGACACATGATAGGCATATGTCTATCTTTTTAAGAAACTGCTAAACTGTTTTCTAAAGTAGTCGAATGGTATTGCATTCATGCCAGCAATATTAGAAGAATCCATTTCCTCCACATCCTTATAACATTTGGTATAGTCTTTTTTTCATTTCAGCCATTCTAACAGATGTACCGTAGTATTACACTGTGGCTTTAATTTAGATATCCCTAGTGACATTTAATCTGTTTATCATCTTTATATGTTCTTTGGTAAAGTGTATGTTCAAACCCTTTACCAGTTTTTTTAAAAAATATTATTGAGTTTCAGAACTTTTATATTCTGTATAAATGACCTTTTATTAGGTGTATTATAATTTTTTAATGTTTTGTCTTTATCTGTGGCATATCTTTTTATTCACTTAACAATTTCTTTAAAGAATAGTAAGTTTTAATTCCGTTGAGGTCTAATTTATCATTTTAGTCTTCTGTGGATTATGTTTTTGGTGCTATCTCTGCAAACTATTTAAAATGTTTGCCTGCCCAAGGTCAGATATTTCATCTTTTCTTCTAGAAACTTTGTAGTGTTATGTTTTACAGTTTGGTTTATGACCTAATTTAGTTCATTTTTGTTCAATGTTGTAAGGTATAGATTAAAAATTGTTTTTTCCACATACAGCTATCCAACTATTTTATTACCTTTTGCTGAAAGACTGTAGATTCTAAGAATTGCCTTTGCTCTCTTCAGTTGAACATGGCTTTTGCCTGAGTCTCAGCCAATTTCTGGATTCTTCATTGTGTTGCTTGATTAGATTGTCTATCATGCCAAACCTCTTTGTCTTGATTATTGTAGCTTTATACTTATTCTATAAAACAGCATTACTCCTCTACTTCTGCCCTTTTTAAAAGTTGTTTGGCTAGTCTATGTCTTTTGCATTTCCCTATAAATTTTAGAATCAGTTTTTCAATTTCTATAGTGAAGGTTGATGGGATTTTGATGAGGATGGTGTTGAAACTAGTGATCTATTTTAAAGAATTGACATTTTAACATCATTGAGTATATCAATCAATGATTATGGTGTATCTCATCATTTAATTAAGTTTTCTTTAACTGTAGTCAGCAGTGTTTTGTTGTTTTCCATGTATAACTCTTTCACATGTTTTGTCAGGTTTATCCCTAAATTTTTCAATGTGTTGTTACTGATACTAATGTAATATTTATTTTAATTTCCAGTTACATTTGTTTATTGATTATAAATGGTAATACAATTAATTTTTGTACTTTGATCTTTCCTTATATGTCTTGCTGAACCAATTTATTTATTCTAGGAGCTTTTACAAAGATTGCATAAGATTTTATATATAGATGATAATGTCATCTGTGAATACTTATCCTTTTCTAAACACAATACTTTTTTCCTTGTCTCATTGAATTGTTAGAACCTTTAGTATAACATGGAATTGGTAAGAATGGAAATTCTTGTTTAATTCTGATTTTAGGGGAAAGTATTCAGTCTTTCACAACTGAGTGTACATTAGCTATATTTCCCCCCAATAATTGATCATAATTAAATTGAAGTTCTTTTTTCCTAGTTTTCTGAGAGGTTTTTTTTTTCCTTTGGGGGAGACATGTTAAAAGCTTTTTTAAAATCTATTGTTGTGGGTTTTTTTTTTTTTTTTGGTTAATATGATGAGTTACATTAATTGATTTTCAAATATAAGACCAAATTTGGCTCTTGAGATAAATTGCACTTGGTCTTGAAGTTTATGATTTTAATAAATTATGAGATTCAATGTGCCAATTTTTTTAAGTTTTACATTTTTTGATTAAGAGGAACATTGATTATTAGTTTACTTTACTTTTGGGGTCTTTGGCTTTATTACAGAATGAGTTAGAACATATCCCTTACTTTTTCAACTTACTGGACATTTGATTATTTTTAGTGTTTTTGTTTCTCTAAATGTTTGGTAAACTACCTGTAAAGCCATCTAGTTTTCTAGTTTTCTTTGTGGGAAGGCTGTAAATTATAAATACAATACCTTTACAATAGATATAGTTGAAATAAGTTCTGTAGAATCTATACAGGTGTCATCCTTCACCTGAAAGTTGTAATTTGTGTTCTCTCTCTCTCTCTCTGTCTCTTGTGTTGGCTTAAGTATATCAATATTTTGGGTTTTCTCAAAGAATCAGAATTAGCAGTAAAAATACTCTATACCATTATAATGATCAACAGATGCCATTATGCATGTGTCCACATGAATAGAACGTGCAAAACCAAGCATGAATCGTAAACTATGGACTTTGGGTGATGATGATGTCAACGTTAGGTTTATCCTTCATTAACAAATACATGATTCTGGTGAATGATGTTGTCACAGGAAGGGCTATGCAGGGGTGAAGGCAGGGTTTACATGCGAAATATCTGTATCTCCCTCTTTTTGTTGTAAATCCAGAACTGATCTAAAAAAATAATAACATCTTAAAAAAAGAATCAGCTTTTGGTTTCACTAATTTTTTCTGTATCTTTTTTTCTTTTGTATATCATTGATCTTTGCTATAGTCTTTATAATTTTGCTAATTCTACTTACTTTATGATTTATTTGATCTCTGTGTTCTAGTTTTTAAAGTAGAAACATTGGTCACTGATTAAATTAAATTTTAGTTCTATTCTAATATAGATTTTTTCTTGTAAATTCCTAGCAAAGCAATGTCATGCCACATATTCTGATATTGAGATTTTATTTTCACTCAGTATAAAATATTCACTAAATTAATTTTGACTTTTCTTTGATCCAGAGTTTACTGAGGAGAGTGTCTTTGTTGGGTAATTTTTGAAATATTTTCCCAGATATCATTTTTGTATTGACTTTAATTTTATTGTGATCAAAGAATAAAATCTATGACTTAATTGCTTTAAAATTGTTGAGACCATTTGAAGTGAATCTGTGTTTCTTTTTTGGAACTGATTTCTTTTTTGTTATGAAATGGCATTCATTATCCCTGGTAATACTTTTTGCTCTGATTTTCTCTATTGTTTTTCTTCTTTCATGCCATCACTTTCTGCTCTAACCATGTTGTTTCTTCCTTTTGCTTGATTTAGTTTAATTTGCTCTTCTTTCTCTAGTTTCTCAAAGGAAAAACACTTATAGCTGCTATTTCTTCTTTTCTCATGTAAGCTTGTCTTGCTATAATTTCCTTCCAAGCATTGCTTTTGTTGTACTTCATAACTTTATATGTATATGTATTTTCATTTCCAGTTCAAAACATATACCTTATTTCATTTGAAAGTTCCTTTGTAACTCATTGTTTACTTGGAAATACAAGGTTTAATTTTCCAGTTACTAGGGTTTTGTTTCAATTTAGCTCTTATTAATTTCTAGTTTATTTTTGAGTATTTTTATTTTTAATTATTGAAAATATTATAACTTTTACATTTTATGGCTCAATACATGCTCTATTTTGATGATTGTTCCAGGTAAGTATTATGTGTATTCTGCTGTTGAGTAGAAAGTTTGTTAGTATCAATAAGCTAAATTGTTTGACAGTGAAGTTCATGTTATTCATATCTTCATTGATTTTCTGCCTTCTTATTCTATCAGTTACTGAGAAAATAATGTTCATTTCCAGGTATAATTGTGTATTTGCCTATTTCTATTTTCAGGTTATCAATTTTTGTCTCATGCTTTAAAGCTCTGCTTTATGCACAGATTTTTATAGTTGTTAAGTCTATGTCTTCTTGGAGAATTGACTCATTTTTCCTATTCAATGCCTTTCTTTATCCATGATAACATTTCTTGTTCTGAAATTATTTTGTTAGAAATTAGTATGGCTTCTCCAGCTCTCTTTTGTTTAGAGTTTGCTAAGAGGCTTCTAATCTCTGTAGTGACAACTTGTGTTTATGGTGTGGACTAATTTGCCAGATGGATTTTATTAATATCTCCTCCCCACTTGCCTTCAGGTCTTCCTACTTGCCTTCGCATGTTTTTCTTTGCTCTGATTCCCAGAGAGAATCTGTGTCTTACAGCAGCCCCTGATTCATCTTTCCCACCGTTGGTTTTACTTGATGCTTGTTAGCATCGTGATGTGGGGCTAGAGAAGGCATCCTTTGCTGACACTCCGATTATGGTTTAATGTTAGGCAAGGACTGTATATCTGTGCCTCTGGGGTCTGTCTTCTTTCAGATGTAGCTTTGGGTCTAACAGTAACTTGGTCTTCCTCGTCTAGTAAACTTTTCTTTTGTTTCTGTTTCTTTTCTCTGTTTTTGATTTCCACCAGTTCCCTCAGGATAGCTTTTATTGTTCCTGTACCTGAAGATTAAGACATTTGTTTTGTAGGAGAGATAAGGGAGATGGCTTTGAGTGGATTTTTTTTTTTTTTTTACAACGGCTGCTATTCCCTTCTCTCTGCTGCAATAATTTTCCACCAGTTCATTCAATGTACAGTTTTTGTTACCCAGGACCCAGGGTTTTGTCCAGTAGAAGAGATGAGAGAGAAATGGTTCCTGATGAAGCTAGGGAGCGGCTGTCATTCTTTCCCGCCTAGCACTGGAGGGTAACTTGCTTCTCCACTGAAGTCCACTGGTGCTAATCAAATGTTTGGGTCCCATATTTTTCCCTTCAAATACCTCTCTCTATATATATTTCAGGTTGTTTTTTTGACCTGATCCCTTATGTCTATAACATGTTCAAAACAATAATTAATTTATAATTATTTCAAGCTTTTTCTTGTTTTAAGTATTAGGACATTCTTCCCAACTTTTTAAGTCTTCAGGCTGAAATGTAAGTCCCTTTTCTGTTCATTTAAATAATTTTTACTATTATAATTTTTAAAATGTTCTTAGCTTTTCTCATTTCTATACACATTTATATTTCCCACTACATTTGCAACAAAATCAGTTCTTCATTAAAATCTTCATATTTTTCTTTAATTTTATGTTTTGTTCTTGGGTGCATTATACCATATCTTATCATATTTTGTTTTTCATATATCTTTCCAGAGTTCTTGTGATTTGTGTGTGTTTTCCTTACACATTGGCAATTATTTTTAAAACAATATTTCAATTATTGACAAAATGCTTAAACCCTCTTTTCTCTACTGTGGAAACATTTTTCTTCTTGGTTAGTGGGTTTCTGATGTTTATTTCCTCATACTTCCTTTATATTATTTATAAAATCTGTTTATTGATCTATACCAGTTTTTTCTTTCTTTTTATTCAGCATTAAATGAACTAGAGTTTCCAGGATGTGGTATTCGTAAGAAATCTATGACATAAATGCAGAGAGATGAGTAGTCTCAGAGTTTTCCAGACCAGCTAATTTTTATACTCCAATGTTTCACTTTTTTCCTACTGACATAAAGATATACTTCTTCATGCAAACATAGTTTGTCTTCTTTTCTGAACCAGCAAGATCCAGGGAAGCTGTAGCTGTCAACCCTTCTGAGTTCAGTTCTCAATCCCATTATTGAACTAAAAGTTTAATTGCATGACCTTTGTTCTCCTCTTGCCTTTGCAGATTTCTTCTAGTAATGACCCTCACAATATTCTGTGTGCTTCTGCTTTTTACTTTCTTGTTTGTGGTTTCTACTTGATCACAGATGTTTTGGGAAGCCCATGTATTTTGAAGGGTGTAAAATATTGTTGTCTCCAAATATATATGTAGATATACATTGATATATGTATATAATGTGTGTATATATTTTTCATGATAAAACAAAAAAAGAATTAATGACAAATACTTTGATTAGACATATGTTAGATTATAAATCTAAAGTTCATTATCACTTTCCATTAACAACAGATTCATTGTGTATTTTGGATGACAATGTATATCCATTTGATATATCATATGGAAAAGTGATGAAAATAACTATTTTAATCTAGATAAGATGCATTGAAAAAGTTTGGACTTGGAATATAAAGAAAAATAATTATTTCAGTGCTTCATATTTCTAATATACTTATTAGTCTCAGTGTACATATTTCCCTTAGTAATATACTTTTATATCTAATACAAACCTTATGTATATATATTCCATCAACTTCTAATGCTATACAACTTCAAAATCTTTATTAAGAACCAATAGTGAAATATAGTTATCTAGAGTTGTGAGTAATATATTCATCCATATTTTATCTACAGGAAACTTTCAGGATTTAATCTTGGCTCATGCACTTAAGATTTTATGCACATTTTATTTACAAATTATTTAAATTCACAAGTCTGGCTTTGATTTAGAGGTCAATAAAGTGAAATTTCATGGCTTTAGTTGATTTTTAGCATTCTCTGGATATAACCTGATTTGTGGAAAACTCAATTTTGTTAAGTATTTAGGTTTTAATGTTGGTATATTGAAATAAAAGTGCCTCAAAAACCTGTTCATACTTTTAAACATCAAAATGTATTGCTGGGCATATACAATGGGTAATTTTATTTTTTTCTCTCAAATCACCATCAGCAGCAGGATCTTATGATGGTATAATTAAACAGATTATTTTCTCAGTTTTACATTTTGACTATACCTAAATACACTAACTTCAAATAATACATTTAAATATATGGACACAGAGATATACTGAGCTCTTTAAAAAAGTATAGCAGTCCAACAGCATAAATCACATGTTAAAAATCAAACACAATGTTACATCATATATAATGTACTTTTAAAGAGTGGAAATATCCTGTTAATATGTAAATGTACTTTCTTTAATGGTATTACAGAACTCATATGTTGTATTTGTGGTTATTTACAACCATGTTTTCTGAGAGACATTTTCATTGGCTGAAAATAATGCTTTTTGCTTTTCCTTATAACTTGAAATGACTCTCCTGGAAATACTTTCTCCACTGTATCATATTCCTGTCCTTTTTTACCCCTCTCTGCAGGTTGAAAGAGTTGGAGTGCAGAACGCCCCAATCCTTGGTGGGAGAAAACTTCACAAGCTGTTGGCTATTGCTGTTTTGCTAGCTCAGGGACACCATAGCATAAATATAACTTTCATAATTCCCCCTAAGAACCATCTGTAGAAACCTAAATTCTTTAAGATCCTTCTTTTCCTCTAATTGCATTGCTCCTAATTTTCCCCTTGGGTGCTTTCTCCTTTACTTCGGCAAGCTAAATTAATTTTTTTTTACCTTACCTAGATAAAAGTATGTTCCTGGTTGTATTTGTTGGTGGGCGCTGGCAATCCTGGAGCTTCCACTGAAGCTCCCTTCCGAACCTTGCTGCCACCGGCTAATATCCTTGACTTCAAAGAAATGTGCCTGCCTTGTATCTAAACCTACTGGAGGCAACCTTGTAGATGATAGTAAAGGAAGTTAATACTAACTCTTTGTTCCAAATATTTCATCGAGCCATTTAAGATTCTTTTTTGTTGCCCCTTTAAGCATAAAGAACCAAGAAGTCCTTGCTTATCAGATCTGTTTGCAGTGTTTTCCTGATTAAAGACTGACATATCATTGATTGGCTATTAACTACCCTCTATTTTTTCTGTCTTTATTTATTTTTTTTATTTTTTGGTATTATGTTATGTAGAGGAAGTTGAAGACCACTATAGGTTTGATAAATGTCTTTTGAAAAGAACTTGAAGAATAAGGGCTCTCCTTAGACATTTCTACCTTCCTTCCTTTTTTCTTTTTTTTTAGAACACACTTTGCTGTATGTCTTTAATCAACAAAATATTAACACTTTCCTCAGTCTTGGGTTTTGTTTATGTATACAAAGTTAATTTTAATGATATTTTGTCTTCACAAATTCAGCTGCCAGGTGGACTGCTGATTTCTCTGGTCAGACAGCAGACACAGCTTGAACTTAAGGATGAAGGTCAAAGATATGCGAAAGAGGTATTGTGGTGCTTTGGACTGATTATCAGCCAACCTCTAATGGATTGTCTGCTGGTAAATTTGTTACTTGTTGGCATTAGCTTTTGTATTATTTTCTGGCCTTTATTTTTCTAACTAGCACCAAGGACAATTTAAAATTGCAACTGTCACTTTGGAGAACTTCAGATATAGCCAAAATTGTGTATTTGAGATGCACTTTGGAATAAAATGTAAAACAACCACAAGAACAACAATAACAAAACACAATAAAATTCAAGGGGAAAGTCTAGCTTATATAAAAGAGAAATTACTTTGTTTAATAGAAAAGGTCTTTCTTCTTTTTCTGTACTAGGAGGATTAGTAAGTATTAACTTTTAATCATAAAACCTGGCTGGAATTGGCAAGGTCCCTGATCATTGTTCAAACCAGCTACAGTGACAATCTCTTTTCCTCTTATCAAAATTAATTTTGCTTCATACAAGCTTTCTTCTCATCTTGCAAATGGAAGAGAATTGACCTCTAATATTTAACTCTCTTCATGTCTGACTATAGATGACTAACTTGTCCATTGTTTTTCTCACCCTCTCATTTTTTTCCCTTCACTTGGGAAATTAATTCAGCCTTAAATGTACACATTCTGAGTTTTCTGCTATACATAAATAGATCTAACACAAAGGAAATTATAGGATAACATTTACTACAATCCTGTGGTGTGAACTTTTACAATAGGCTTTTACAAACAATTTTGGTATGTTAAAGATTTGCATACTTTTGAAATTAGAGATTCAAGAATTTACAATATAAAATACACCACACTATTCTTTAATTTTGTTGGTTCTAAGGAAATGGCTCTACAAAAGAAAAAGTAATTAAGCTGCTATGTTATTGACCTTATTAACTATGTTACCTTACACACTAAAAAGAAAAGCAGGACCCTCACAGCCTTAAAATATGATTTAAGTATTCTGTAAAATGTAATTTTTAAACACAAAGATTTATAAATTACATTTTAAATGTGTACGTAATATTTCTATCAAAATTGATATTTATGTATGTTAAGCTGATTGGAATGAGATTAAGAAAATACTTCTTGATATGACCAAAGTACAAACATATTTTATTTTTATACGGTACTATTCTACAGTGCTTTAGTTTGTATAAAATGAAGGTTTATTTTCCTGGATACTAACTTTGTAAATTTCTTAACTGGTTTTTAAGATCAGAAAATTATAATTTATCATATAAATTGTTTGACTGTAAACACATAAAATTATGTTTATTCAAAGAAATTTTAATACTAAGATTCTTTGATGGGAGTTTAACTTCTGATATTCTTTCAACCCTACAAGTCATAGACTTAACATGTGAACTTTATATTGCAATTTTCAGATATTTAATTTCCTTTAAGATTTTATACACTATAATTAGTAGTAAGAATATTATATCTCTGTATAACATACTTTAATATACTGTATTGTTTTAAATGTATCATAGAGTAACCATCAGTTAAAGGCTAAAGAAGGATGAATAAATATATTTGATTTGCCTAAAAATCAATGTTCTCTTTTTTAAAAAGTGTAAAATAACATGTATAATAATACAGTAGATATTTATGCAAGATAATAAATATGTTTACATTTATCAAGGAAACATTTTACTTTAAAAAATATTGGTGTTCATGCTGGGATATTAAAAAAGGATAAAATGTGATTTTGAAAGTACATGTTAAATAAACTTTATTATCCTTCTATGCAATGTATACAAGTAATGGTTCTGAGAGCAATGAAATATGTTAAGATGACACCATTGGTTAATTGTATTGATGTTTATAAGAAAGAAAAGCATTAGGGTACTTCACTGCAGGTTTTAACTTGGATAATATACAGGAGAATAAAACTAAATTTAAAATTTTCTTCATTTTAACATATCCAAATATTCTATGCCCAGTTTTCCCTTTGTCATCAAAATATTCTATCATTTTAGTGTGCTTTTGACATAATCTTAAATCATTTTAAATATAAATTATTGTTTAAGAAAATACTAGTTTTGGGATAAAATGAACTAATGAACAAAATGGAGCCAGAGACATGGAAACATGGAACAGATAAAGGGCTGGAGGAGGGGAGCGGGGATAATGGTGAAAAGAAGGGGAAGGGCCTAGTGAAGGAACACGTAGAATGCCCCGCAGGCGTGGACAACAGTGTGAGGATGGACTGTGGGAGCAGGGCGTGGGCTGGGCGGAAGAGGGCAAAGAAGGAAAAGTTGAGACAACTGTAACGGAGCAATAATAAAAAGTGATTAAAAATATAATTGATATTTATTGCTGAATTTTAAAATTTGTCTCTAATTTTCCTTTAAAACTTTTGAATTATTTTATCTTTTCTTTTCTGAAAAATGTTATTGATTTTGTTTTTTCCTAACTCAAACACCAAAATCAGAATAAAAATGTATTAAAATAACTTTTACATCAAAAGTGTGACAGGAGAGGGTGTAGAGGGAATAAATGGTCATGGAAGAAGGCTTGGCTGGGGGTGGTGAACACGCTGTACTAAACACAGATGGAGTATGTGGACCTGAAACCTATGTAATTTTATTAATGAGTGTCATCCAATAAATTCAGTAAAAAAGAAAAAACAAATCTAGCATTGGATTACCTAAAAGCAATCGAATAACATGAATATTTGATATTTCATATTATAAAAGGAAGGATAGTAAGAATAATTTTGTTTGTAAGTCTCTACATTTTAATTAACTTACAATATTTTGAGAGATTTATTGTTTTAATTTACCAATCTTTAGAGTCCAATAAAATCTGACAAATCAAAGGGAAAATTTAGCCCACATAGTTACTTTAAAAATAAATTAATGTAGATATACTTCAGTAGTAGTGTACTTTTCTGGTTAAAAATATGTTTATGTTAGTTACAGAAGAACACAAACTTTGGAAACAAACTAGTAAATAAAATGAGTCTTTGATTCTAGGTTTCTACTCTATAAATTTATGATATTCATAATGCACTTATGAACTAAGTTAAAGGCCTAGAAATTTCTTAATGGTTTCATTGTTCATATTATATTCTCACTCAGAATATTTAATGAAGAAATGTATTTCTTGTGTGTCAAAGCACAAAGGGCGATTCTATTATCTCCTATTCTGGTTACGTATATTAAACAATTGAGCACTAGCCAGTGTTGTCCCCAATAAGTACTGACTGTCTTCCTTGCTAGGGAAGCATTACATGACCCTAAATTAGTAGGCTGGGTGTTTTGATAGCATCCTCAGCAAAGCGCTGCACTTGAAAATGATTGGAGGAAGTCTTATCAGTAATATTAACTGATATTACAACAGTATAACTTCAAGAGATTGATTTTTTTCAGTGTTTTTTTAAACTGGTAAAACAACAGTGCCTGGTATTCAGCAATAAAAAATATTAATTATTCAGCATTGCA
This sequence comes from Anoura caudifer, assembly GCA_004027475.1. Classification (NCBI taxonomy): domain Eukaryota; kingdom Metazoa; phylum Chordata; class Mammalia; order Chiroptera; family Phyllostomidae; genus Anoura; species Anoura caudifer. The sequence continues at coordinate 95,321 of PVKU01004048.1, forward strand.
ATTGAAACAGAGGATTCTTAAGAATCCTTTGCAAGCAGACAATCTTAGGAGGGAGACTGCTAACCCAAGTTATTTTAATTAAGCAGATGACAATAAGAAGTAGAAAGCTCCCACCCAAGACAAGAGAATAATTACTTCGGAACTTCTCCACTTCTTTTCTTCCAGCTTTATTTTTAGTCATCTGTACTGTGGCTCTACTTCCAAACTCCCATAGCACTTTACAGCCCCAGAGAGAATTGCATTTTCCTCACCCGACTGCTGAACTGGTCAGCTGTCCCACATGATCTCTTTGACAAAATATTAAAAGATGCTTTCTTAAGTACTAGAGAACATAGTCTTCCATTAGTCTTTTCTGATACTGATTTTTTTTTTTTACCTTAAAGGGGAAAAATTGAACCTATAGCTTGTTTTTAATGAACAATGATGCTAAGACAGTAAAGTGCTTCCACTAAAATGATCACATTGTTGTCATTGCAACCCAGCTGACCAGGAACTGAAGTAGATATTGCTGCTACCCTGCAGCAACACCGGTATGTTATGCAGAGTCTCCAACCTGTCCGCAGGAATAACTCAACTCAACATAGGAAAGATTTCTACCCCAAGAAACCAAGAATTGGTAAGACTCAGTATGGAAATTAGGAAGCAGTTTGTTTTAATAAGGCAAAAAGAAGAGTATACCTTTACATACTTGCCCAGAACTATGTGAACTCTCTTGTACTTCATCTTATTGTTGTCTCTAGTGAATTTTGTCATCATGAAATACACTAAATTGTTGTAGTATTTCTGTAGTATAACTTTCTCGTTGTTGACATTATACTACTGGGAAAAAAAAAAACCAGAGGCATCCTATTTTCCCTGATAAGATATATGTGTGCCAGAGCATGCAAAAATGAAGTTTGTGAATGTTTGAGTGCTTGATTTGGGGCATATAAAGGTAATGTTTTGGAAGTGAAATACAAAATAATGCACATTACATTGCTTCCCATGTAAATGGAACAAAAATACATGGTGGTCTCTTTGAATGTTATAGAGTAACATCTGAGTATATCATATTTGCTTTATTGGCCTTTTTTTAAAAACTGGGAACTCCTAAGGCTGCCAGTTTCAAGTGGTATCTAGAGAAAGAAATGGCTTTGCAACAGTGGCTCTGGAACAATCCTACCTATAACTTGACTTTACGACACAGCATACTGCTATAATTAGAAGTGACTCTGTCGGAGATAATGCCCCATCCTCAGAGAAGCTCCACCGTGCCAGGAAATCTCAGGTGAGACAACCAATATGTTGGAGAAATCCACACCATCCTCCACTGGGGTTACTGTCAGGCCCTGTTAGAGACTGGAAACTTGGTCCTGTGACCATTGAGCCATAATATTGGATTTGCCAAAGAATCATCCCATTATAAAAGAGAAGGAGAGTGTTCCAGACTAGACTGAATTTTTCAGAATCTTTCTAAAATGTAATCCTTTACTTTTAGTGCTTTCCTCTCAATCCCTTGCTATAACTTTTCAGTAACTTTTCTGTGATTATGTAGTAAAGGAAAAAGTGCAGGTTGAGTCATGGGTAGATCTGTAGGATGAGTTACAACTAGTCAAGATGAATGGTTTCTGTACTACAACTTCACCGAAGAGTGACCTTCAAGGCACCAATAAGATAAAATCCTCTCTGTAGGAGGTCTTTAGGTTATGTGTTCTCTTCTACACTTCACCTGGCCTGAGGTATGCTTCTAAAATCACCTATGTTTAGCAGATAAGGGGTTGACATGCTACTCGGGGACTTGGGAAACGTGAATTGGAGACAATGGTGGCAAGATAACGTGGGTGAGTCTTCCAAAATGTGCAGAGTAGGAAAACTTTTGTGTCCCTTTTAAGTGCAACTAGATAACATCAGTGGAGGAAAAAATCGTTAATATTTAGATAGACAAGGTGAGCTGTCCTTGAAAGATTGATCAGTTTTTCTTTCAGCTGTCCTACTGTGTCCTCAAGGAAAACAGGTATGAAGTAACCAGGCTGAAAGTGATGCTGCCTGAGCCTGGGTTCCACTTGTTTTTCTCCAGATCACAGCTCATCTGGCTATTTCTGTCAGTAAATGCTAATACGGTCCTAGTTCCTTGTGGGTCAGATAGCAGATAAATTTTATTATACTGCTCCTGTAATGGAGTAGACAAACTTTTGCCTTCCTACAATTAGTTATATATTCCTGATATGGATTTGCATTCACTGACTCTGCCAACTTCATTATTAATTAATTTTTTGAATGCTTCACTTAGCTTTGTAGATTGTAGATGCTGCCTCTGCCCAAGAAACAAAATGGGCTGATAACAAAGGAAACCTTCACGTGACTAGAAAAAAATGGAAGTTGCTTGTGAGGAAGCTTAAATGATAAGATGAGGATTGTGACCAAATGTTGGTAGTTTTGAGGTATTTCATGAACAGATGATTTGCTAATACCTTAAATTTATCTTAGAAAGGATTCTTCTGCCTGTATTAAGTAGCAATAAGTAGCATTTATACTGATTATCACATTATAGAATCTTTCCACATGTATGATTTTAAGTAAACCTTAAATTGTCTGTGATACAGGTATTAGGTTTAAGTTATTATTGGGTTTTATTAGGTTATTATTAGGTTTAAGTTATTAAGTTCCCTTTTACAGATGTGGGAACCAAGGATAAAAATCTTAAATGAGCTGCCACATAGATCTGGCAAATAGGTAATTAAGCTGAAGCTAAAATTCTGGTCCTTAAGAAATCAGCTTTTATATTATATTTCATAGTGTCATGTTCTCCATGTAAAGTTATTATATTTTTAGAAGCACAATAGGAACTAAATAAATGATAAATCTGGTTTTGGATGATATTTTTAAGATATCCACTAATTACACTAAAACTGTTCTTAAACATTATCAAGTTTATTCAAACTATACCAGCATTTCATGAGAACAGCTTCATGTTTTCTCATGTCAATAAATAATTGTTAATTTAAGTGTGGACTGGGTATCATTCAATTGATGTTAATGTCAGGAATTTAAACAGCCTAAACTATGAGATCACTCTAAACTGAAGGGGAAAAAAATCAAACACTACATTGCATAGTGGCAGATGTATTTTTAGTTGCTTTTCAATTAAGGAGTTAAGATTGGATTTAAAGATCTAACTTTACCTAAATAATCAAAGTTATTAGTTCATAACTAGAGGCATAGTTGTGAATTTGGAGCACAATCAGGAGCATCAGTCAAGCATAACAGAAACAGTTCTGTTCACATATGTTCTGTTTTAAAATGGAACATCCATAACAGTTCAGTGGAGCTCAAAATTACAGCTGCGAAGTGATCAGTTAACCACCCTGAAAAACTGCATATGGGAAATAGACTGAAAAATTAGTTTCTTAACATTGACATGTTGCTACATTATGTTCATGAAAAGATCTAAAGAACATTCCTCTCAAAATAGTGTATATAATTATATGTCAATATATATTAAACATTAAAGAATATTTTAAAAAATGGAATAAGTATATATTTTTAAGATCATGATTCTTAAAACAAATTCTAAAACTTGTGCTAGGAAGATAAACTAAGAAAGTGTATAGTGTCTCACTTACCATTATGATAGGTACTGAGGGCAAGAAAGGTAATCTAAGAATTGGTTCCATTATTGCAAGGGAAAAAATCATATATGTTTACATTTGAGTTACTTGTTATTAATTTTCCAAAAAAATAAAATGACTAGATGTTCATATTAATGTACAAATAGTTATGTGCCAAGGAAAGAAACTGTGCCATGTGATCTCACACTTACATTTTTTGTTTTCCAGTAGCAGGCATCAAAATCACAGTGGTCTTTCCTGACGCTGCTGGCTGGGTGCTCAGGTCAAGTTAGCAGCTACACCATCTGTAGGGAAAACAGCTGAGGGAAGAAATGCAGATCAATGGCCTTGCAAACTTTTGTGATTGCCAATCAGTGATGACAAAAATACCTCTATGAAGTAAATTCACACAGAAGAGAGGCAGTGTGGTAAATTGGTCAGAAATACAGACTGTAGATTAAAGCATCTGGGTTCACTTCCTAGACAAACCATTTATTTTGTTATGAGGAATAAGCTAATTAACTTATTTGTGCTCTAGTTTCCCATTTATAAATTGAGGATTATATAGTATCTGATTCATGGGGCCGTTGTAAGAATTGAATATCAGTTAACAGATAAAATGTTCTAAGAATAGGCTTGGCATGTTGTAAGTATTATATAGATAGCTGTGTATTATTATTATCATTATTATTACATTAAAATACATGCCTCCAAACAGCTAACACACTCCTTTAATCAGAAGCGCAGAAATGGCCCAATCACAGCATATCGGCTCAGACTGGCACGAGCTGTGCTCTGAACTAGGTATGGGCTCTCCACCCTTCTAGCTCAGAGGAGCTGGACTCCAGAGGAGAGGTCTTTGCACCACTGCTAGAAGTGTCAGGAGAAAGGTTTCTGAATACCACTGCCTGTGGTCTTGGCAAATATTCTTTTTATTAGATCTTTAAATCCTGCCCATCTTCAATGTCTCAGGTTAAATGGCACCTTCTAATTGAGGTCTACTTTGAGCCCCAATTTATGAATGCTCTCCTTTCCTCAGCTCTGGAATCAATCTTTCTCCCCAAATCCCTTGTTCATCTAGTGGAGAATGGCATTTGGATGTGCTCAGCGCTAAAAGTCTATCATTACATCTACTCCGATTTAATCCAGTACCTTATGCTGCCATCTACATTTTTCATTTTCCACATTTGTTGCTGGTTTCTGCAATAGTGAGAAACCTGACTTTTACTATCCTCAGTATATTTTCATTTGCTCAAATCCAGAGTGTACAGGTATTAGTTTAATAATTGCTACTTTGTATCACTAAAAAAGTCAAAGCTTTTAGCTAGAATTCAATATTGATTTATAGTTGGACTTTTTGGGTAAACCTTAATTTGCATATAGTGAAATGTGAATATTTTAAGGATACAATTTAATATTTTTAAACAAATATATACATTCGCTTAACCCCAGCCCCATTAACATATATGTTCTTATCCTCAAAAAATTTTCTCATGTTTTCCTACTCACTTCCTCCAAGCAGCCAACAATTTTTTTTAATTTTCATGATTATATTTTTTCTGTCCCAGATCCACAGGTAAATGGAATCATATGGTATGTGCTCTCCTAGGTCTGCATTCTGTCACTCAGCATTATGTTCAACAGACATATCATTTAAGATGCTATTTCAAAGGCTGCATTGTTCACAGGATGTGTGCAGAAGGCAGTGGCAAGCCAAGCTTTGTATCCATCTTGGAGAAGCTGCATTATAAAAGTATCCCCCAAGGCAGACAGCGCTTCTGCTGGCTTAACTGTCCTTTTTCGCCTTTGAACCATGTCTACAAATCTTCCTGACAGGAAATCAGCAGCTTGACAACCTTGGTATCTCTTCTATATTTAGCACATACATTTGTTAATATGGCCCTAGACTATTTGTCTTGCTAATGACAAGCCTTCATATTCTTTTTTTTTTTAAAAATCCTCATACGAGGATATGTTTCTTGATTTTAGAGAGTAAGGGAGTGAGAGAAAGATTGAAAGAGAGAGAGAGTGATGTGCCCTGATAGTGATTCAAAGCCTCCACAGTTCCCTGTATGTGACAATGCTCCAAACAACTGAGCTACCCGGCCAGGCAAAGCCTTTGTATTCTAAGGACATCTTATAGCTACAGAGAATGAAATCATGTTCTATAACAACTAGTAATAACATAGACACAGTGAAGTAACATGCAGTAATATAATGAAATGCACCTAATATTATTGCAAAATATGGGTTTTAGGCAATGCTTTATGTTTAAGGATATGATAATATAAGTCAGTCTTTAAGGATACAGACAATTAAAAATTAGGAAAATAAATTAATTTTGTATATTTAATCTACTAGAGGAAGTGTATAGAATGAAATAGCAACACTGGAAAGCTTTAAACATTTGAAAGAGAAATATGCTAATTTAATATAAGCACATATTAAAATTAGTGAAGATCTTTAATTAAAAGCAATATTTGAGAACCTGAAAGAAGTATATAAAATGTGGTATTTAGATGTATCTGTCTTTGTGGTTCAGAATCAGAAGTCCTTACAGATAGTAAATAATTTTTGAAGCAATTACTTTTCCTTTTATTGAATCATTCTCACCTATATATCCAGTTAAAATTAAATGTTTTCTGACTCTGCACCTATTTCATCTGTCAGTAAATATGAAGACAATAGAAGTATATTAACAAACAAAAGAGGATGGTTGCCTTCATAATATTAATGCTGCTCTAAGGTTTGAGGCTGTAAGATTCAAAATATTAGGCTGAGTGTCTTATTTCAAGCTGGACCAATCTCTGTGTTTCAAAATTCATAGGGATGATTTAAAATGACATGTTAGAACAAGTTAAGGCTACCGATCATAATTGCTAAAATCTGTGAAGATAATTGATTATACAAAGCCCTGGATGCTAATTTTGAAATTGGTAGTACGGTTTTTCACCCTCCAAACAATTTATTTTCAAAATTACCTCTTTCTTTGATTGACAGCCTTTAGGACACTGCATCTAGACAAATTAGTAATATTGCTTATTATATCACTAATTTTTCCACTCTATGGGTCTGCTTCTTATAAACTTTCAGCATTTGCATATGCTGAATGTCTCCATATTCCACAGTTTATTTCTACATTTTAAACACAATTAAAATTGTTTACAGCTAAACACGGGGGGCAAAATTATAATTATTTCTTAAATAATGTTAAGATGCACAAACCCTTCTGTCTGGAGTGTGTGTCCACAGCTCTCAGATCTAGCAAGCTTTGGAACACCAGTTCTCAAACTGTTTAGGCCCCCTAAAGACCCTCAAACCATGAGCCTTCCATTCACAACAAGATAAGGACCTGGCGTCAGAGGGTTAATCTACCGCATGACCAAACACATGGTTTAGTTGCTCTTCCTTATTTTTTACAGCATGACTTTTTTTTTTTCATATAGGAAATAGTGCCTTACTTCACAGACTGGCACAAGCTCCTGAGCTTATTGCAGCGTGGCTTTTTGAATAGCATTTCTCTAAATCAGGGTTCAGCAACCTTTCTGTGAAGGGTCAGATAGTGAACATTTTAGATTTGTGGGCCGTTCAGTTTCTGCTGCACCCACTCAACTCTGCTGTGTAGCATAGAGACAGTCATAGACACACGTAAGTGACTATGTCTGGCTGTGTTCTAATAAAACTTTATTTTATGGATAATAACATTTGAATATCATAAATTTTCACATGTCAAGGAATGTTATTCTCACAATTTAAACATGTAAAAATGCCTAGCTTGTGAGCCATAGAAAAATAGTTTGCTAACTCTTGCTCTGAATCATCCTTTAACTAACAATTAAATTGACACATAAAACTTTTTGTAACTTAAACTTAAGGAAATTTAGTATTTCCTACACTTTTTAAAAAATTCATGTAGATCTGTAAACGTTTATTACTTTCCATTTCTGTGATGATATTTTTTTTCTTCAAAAGATTGAAATCACCTAAGGTTCTGCATCTAATAAATGTGTCTGGGATTTGAATTCAAGAATCTTGCAACAGAGAATATGTTATTAGTCACCATAGCAAATGTCAATTCTTAAAGCATCTAACTGCTATACAGAACAAAGTTGGGGCTGAGGAACGGAACTTGATCCTTAGAAAAGGCAGTATGTTTTTGTGATTCAGTGAGTATCATTTAGGACATTAGTGTGTCAAATGGCTTTGCTGGACTCTGAACAAGTTATTTAGTTTTTTGAGTTTCTGCTTCATCCAGAAATTTAAAGGCTATGATGAGATGTTCTCTAAGTATCTCTAATTTATTTCACTTTTTTGATTTTAGGATATCAGGGTACTATAGAAACAGGATTGGCTTTTATATATGTTTGGGCAAAAGTAGGTTAATAGCTATGAGTATGCTAACCAGTTTATTCTTATATTATTGGTATTTTAATGTTTTCCATGCACCAAACTGTAAATCTACTTTTGTTCTACACTGTATTGAGTATCCAAAATACACAGATTTGCATATTGAAAGGACAAGAAGAGAATGTTAAAGAAGTTATACAATCAAAACAATATTTTTAATGGTTTATTAACCAATGCAAGTACGGGAGATAATTCAGTAAACACATTAGTATATGTTACATTGATTTTATCAACACATTAATGAAGCTGGAGTCTGGCCAGTGCTGGATTGTAGCATTTATAGGTGTGGCCTCTGAAAACTTGGAATTATTCATGCTCCAACCTCAGCACCTTCTGAGACAGCCTGAAATCATGCAATGCTTGGCTCAAGATAATCTGCAGCCTCAAGAGCCCGGAAGAACAAAATCTGGTTTTGCTAGCTCTTTGACACTAACTCTTCTGACTTTGATTTACACTGTTGCCAATCATGCTACACTATCAGAATTCTCTTTGGAATCTTGAAGTCTATTTACCAAATCTTCACCAACTAACATTTCTGTAATTTTCGGTCACCAACTACACATAAGAAAAGCCCCCTTGGTTTCTTTCTCTTGTGCATATTATTCAGGGAATTCCTATTTACCTAATCCAAGTTCTCCACTAGCTTCCTTGAAAATTTGTCCACTGGGATTCTCTCTGTTTCTTGGTTTAATAGTCATCAGGGATATCAAAACATTCAAAGCCAACCCAGCAATAAATCAATCCTGAATTTTCTGTGCAGGAAGAAGAGAGGATGCTAAAATTCCCAGCTACTTTAATGTTTGAGATGGGAGGTAAAATTGACTTCTTTCTTGTCCTCTAAGAAACACTATCCTAGATTACTTTGCCTCAGACTATTTAAAAAAATATTCTATTTGACTTTATTCATTCCTCATGTGCCATATACTGCTTTCCTGGGCTTGGAAACATTTCCTCCTGATGTTAATCCTTGGTTAAACCTTCACTACTCCATTTGCTGCAGACCAGACAAATCATTGGAACAATATTATATGATACTGTCTCTCTAGTAGATAAAATGCATAGGTAAAATGCATGGGTTACCAGAATTATAAAATAAAATACCAAACACCTGGCTAAGTTTGGGTTTCAGAAAAAAAGCAAATTTTTAATGTACAGTATTCCCCATGAAATATGAGAGATATATTAAAATATTATTTGTTTATCTGAAATTCCAATTTTACTGAGTGTTTTTAATTCTATATGATAATTCTAATAGATGGTATATAAGATATATTATGAACTGGAGTATATTTTTTGAATAAAGAAAATCAATTATGTGGATGTGTGTGTGCACATGAATGTACATTTTTAGAATTAGTTGGATACCATTTTTATTTCCCATTCCCAGGTGATAGATAGGACCAATGGACCCCACAGATCTATGCCTGTTGTCATACTTTATTAATTATAGAGTGAGTCCCTTAGCCTAATATGTGGAACACCGTATTAATAAATTAACCCTTAAATATGGATGCTGATAGAAGTCCTGTGAGTAGGAAAAGCAAATCCACACTCTGAATACATATTAATCTTGATAAGGATGAATTGTTTTTTCTGATTACATGAATATTAAGGAATCAACTCAAAATCAAGTGGCTGGTTGGCCTCCATGACAAAAATATAGTGACCTCATTAGCGTCTGCTGCTGACAGGTTGCATGTTTAGCATTTTAGTGGCTATATCAGCTTCAGTGTGAAAGAGAAATTGTGTTTTGTTCGATGCATAGTCTCGGTGTCTGCCACCATGTCTACTCCTTTTTTGTTTAACCACTGGAGTGGTGGAAGGAAGAGGCCAGTTGATACCCACTGCACGTCATCTTTACTACCTGGTTATTGAATGCTATTGTGTAGAACACAGTTGGCAAACACAAGGCCCTCCACCTTGTTTCATCCGGCCCAGCACCTTGCCCCTAATTAAGGAGTAGTTACATTTATATGGTTCTAAAATTACATTCAGCCCTTTGAAGGCAACTGCAAGGCTGATGTAGCCCCTGGTGAAAGTGAGTTTGACACCCCTGGTGCGGAGGATGCTCTTTTGGGTGCTACAAAGACCTTCATATGTTGTGCTCACTTTTATAGTTACATTTGTGTACCTTTTTCCAGACATCCTTGTCTATGGACTTCTAATCTCTATCATCTCAAGCCCCTGATCAAAGTATTAATTATTACCCAGGGGTCCATGTGTTATGGTATTATCTCAGGTGGATGGCCAGATGCATGACCCAAATCTCTGCCCCGGGGTAATTTCTCTTACAACTGTCTTTCCAAGAAAGTCTGAAAGGGAATGTGGTAAAACAGCAGTATATTTTCTGGCTTACAAAATATATTGAATTAATGAATTAATTCAATAATAGACCCCCTTTGTTGACTATCTGTAAGATTATACATATGTAGTTATAAGCATCAGCGAGGGAGAAGCATTAGAAAAACACACATGAAACTCTTGGGAGGCTGCGGTTGGAATTAAACCCCCAGGCATTCTGGATCTGCACGTGTGTGGAGCATATGGCTCTATTAGCCTGACTGAACCCTTTAAGAGAATTGCAAGTGCTGGCTCCTGTAGCCAAACATGCTGGAACCAGAGGAGGGGAGCGTGGAAAGGGGAAAATGCATCTGAGAGGGGTCAGAGTAGAGAATTAACAGTGTTTGCATATTTTTGTAACCCTGTTATTCTTTAACATTTGTTCAGCAACTCATGAACACAAATTTTAATGTTTTTTATCCATTTAGCTAAGCAAATTGGAGAAACATAACTGAACTATCTTGATAGATCTCATTAAAACTTAACTGTCTCAAAACTCACCTGGGTCTTCACTGTGACTATTCTTTGTCAACAGTCACATAATAAACAGACAAAATCTACAACCATTATGGTAACTCCTGTTTCCATCATTCCCTTATGAGACAATTTAAAGCTGAGGTAGCCATGGGTGTTTTTCTCAGGTTGCTCTTCCCAAGTTTAAGTATTATTTCTATCTATGACTTTGCTCATTCTTTTGGTCTCAGATGATTAGGCATTCCTCCTGCTCAGAATAACCCCTCTACTTATACCCACCCCATCTTTTACCCATTAGACATTCTCTACCTCTGTTCTCTATTTTCTTACCCAAATTATGGTTATATCTCTTTACTATGAAAAAATCCCAGACCCTGCCAGCATTCTAGTGACTGTCTAACATTCCTATATATGTTTACATTAAAACTCATCCAGGAGAGTTCTAAAGAATCATTGTGTCCATTTTCACTCCTCAATCTATTATAGTCTGAGTTACTTCTCTTTCAGGTGCAGAAGCTACCATGGCTAAGTCCTCAGTGATTTATTAGGCAAAACAAAGAATATATTTCAATGGCTGTCTACTTGGATATTGACTCTCCTCCCCTGACTGCTTAGAAAATGTATTTTTCAGGCCTTTTATTTCCCTGACAGAGTGATACTACAAATTATTTCCTGGTAATGCCATGTACTATATATGTGCACATCTTAAACACAGTTGCTATCTGTACTTCAGATTCATGGGTTTTAGGTTCACATAGCCAAATTCGTCTTGTATGCATCTACTTTACACTCATAGCTAAACACAAAACTATTCAAAATTGAAGTCATAATCTTTCTGTCTAGTTATCTTCCCTAGTAACCAAAAGGTCATCCTCAACTCCTCTTTCTAATTCCACTACCCACATTCAGTTTGTATAGCTACACCCAATTAATTAATGGTCAGGACCTGTTGGGTTTATCTCTTATGCATTTCTTACACCTATCCTAATTTATCCATTTCTTCTCTTATTTAAATTATTACAGCAGCCAATAGTTCATTTCTAAGTTTGTAGTTCAGTCATGTTAAAGTGCTTTCTCTATGGCTGTCCTTGAAAAATTTCTCTAAAATATAAACCTCACTGTCTTTGTTCGACTTCCTTGAGTGCAAGTAGTTTACGTGGAGGGTGATCACAGGAAGCACCATTATGAAATGCAGTGAGATAGGAAATGGAGGAAGTTAAAAATGATAATATTATTAATAAACAGATTATCACCTTGAGAAACTGAGGCTTAATCCTGTTGAGAACCTTCTAAAAGAATCATTTAATATTATTCTGATGAGGAATAAGAAAGCTGAAAAGTATTCACCAATTCCCATCTCACACAGGTTGAGTATGACTTATGTGGTGAGTTAAATTCCTGGTACTTCCATCTGCCCCTGTGAAGGCTGAATACGGTCCTACAGCCAGAAAAAAGCTGTCCAACCGAGAGAAGCAGGTGCTTGAGGCAGGAAACCATTAGTGAGCATGGGAACTATAACTGAAGCCACAGGTGACCTCCAGTTAGGACCAAGGGCATGGGGCTGAGGCAGTGGTAGAGTCAGCCTCATTGCCAACGTGCCTTACTATTACATAACATTGCCTCTTTAGTGCCTTACTATTACATAAAAGGTAATAGTAAGGCACCTCTACAAATTTCTCTAAGACACAACAAGTCAATTCTTATCACTCCTTGCCTCATACATTTTATTCCAGACACAATCAAGTTAGTCATAGATATTAAACACAGAGGTCTGTTGCTTGTACATACTAAACACATGGGACCTGTGTGTCCCAAACTCGTTCTCAGCATTTACCTGACTAATAATCATTATTCATGAAACAGGAAAAGAGTTGCTAGATCTAGGATTTCCAAATGGAAGCTCTCATAGTTAGATAGGTACTTTTATTTTCCTCCAATACCATTAGTACAGTCATGTAATATGTTTTCCTTTACATACCTATTATAGTAAATTCAGCCCTTACCTCTACTTAACTTTAAGCTTTTTTGAGGAAATAGTTTATATCTATCCTATATATTATTTTTTTGCCATTCAGGATATGACTAAGTGTATGACACAGCAAATTGTCTATGCTTGCTGAATAAAACATTAACTTCATGCTGTCTCATATGTGGAGGAGTAATTCAATCTGAGCAAGTCACTTTTTACATCACAATAGGTCATAACTCAAAGGTATATTAATTTCCAGTGTGAAAAAATTTATGGTTTTAGTTCTACTATGTCAAAACATCTCTTCTACATTCAGTCTTAAAGTATGCATTGTATAAACATTTTAAGTGTTCACCTAAGATATAGGAGTAAATCAATGCTACTTTAGGTGTCATAAAAAATATATTAAAGCAGAAGATTTTTGCACTATGTACTGGCCCACTCTTAACTGACATTAGGAGATGAAATGTAGACTCTGAATACCTGTGACTCATTACCATTAATTTTCTTGAAATTGAGGAGAATTCTGTCAGCTTAATTCCTAGATATCTGTTCTGCTGAAATTTTTTTCTAAAAGCTCCTTCTGAGTGAAAAGCTTTATTTTTCATGTATGATGGATATGTAAATATTAAATTTAACTCATATTTTAAGAATAGCCTATTCTTCTTTTAGTTGAATCACTATGGAAGACCAATACTGAACTTCTATAGTAATACACCAAATAATAATTCTATCATCTTAACACCTCAGTGCAATTTCAGTGAAGACTCATAGATGCTAAACCAATAAAAATGCACATTGCCAAATGGTTAGAGATCAATATATATTTGAAATATATATTAGTTATTATAAAGAACTTTGATGAAGTAAGATGATCTAAGAATGTAACAGTGAAGTGGCTAAAAGCATTTTGTATAAAATGTAACCTGGACAGGTAGAACATATATCGATAACATATGACAGGAAAAAAAGTAGCTTTTTCACATTTCTCCTGCCAGCTAGTAAAAAAGATGTTTCTTGAATTACTCGAATCTCTAGTCTTTGTTTTTTTTTTCTGTTGAGATCTGACAGATGGGAGCTCAGCAGCTGCCACACAGAATGTTGCAGAATGTGATGTGTGTACAAATCAGATAATACCTTTATCCCTGAGATGCTCACTTAGCCCTCCTCAGAAACTTTGACCCACTTTACCCAATACATCCTCACAACAAAATTGCAAAGCATTTGTGGAATTTTCTTTGAATTGAAATTGCTTATGTACCATAGCGATTTTTTCTGGATCTCTTTATTAAATATAACTAGAAAATACATTTTTCCTACATAAGTATTAGATTTTTAATGCAATGTTGATATTGATTTATCCTTTAAATATTATCACTTAAAAATTGATCCTATAAAGAATTTTTGGCTGTGAATTTGATGATATAAATACAAATTCAGTTCAGTTTAAAACCTATTTAAAATATGGTGACCAAGTCATATTAGGTAGAGTTTTAAAATTGTAATAATCATTGATATTTATCATTTAAACTCACTAACAAAGAAATAGTGACTTTCAAAGGCATTGGAATGGTTGTTTGACATAGAATTTGAGTAATTCTTCTTCTAACTTTTTACTAAAATAAAAACGGAAACAAAATGAAACACAAACAAAAGGCACGTAATGCTGAAATCAAGACTGACAGAAAGCATCATGACAGAATTGACAGTAATTTTAAAGAGATCAATTGGACTTACAAAGCTTAACCAAGGTTAACCAATTATGGTTTCACATCATCAAAAAAAGCCTGAAAAAGATAGCTAATTCTTTTGTGCCTTTCTAGAATGCCCTCTGACTCAGCAGATTGAACTTACCATAAACAGACAAGGAACAATAGTTCCACTCCGCCTTCCTGTGCTGCAGCAGCAACGAAGAGTTTCCTCACCATTTGTCCTCTCTGCCACCCTTATAAAATCGGGTCACAGAATGGAATGACAGAAAATTCTGTCAAATTAAGAAGTCACATAGGTTTCTGCATTTAAGGAGAATGGGTGCAAAAAAAAAATTGTCCCTTCAAGAAACTATAATCAGGGAAATAATATTAAAACATTATTCTATTAAATAATACTGTTTTTGCTGCCAATCTATAGATAGAAAGGTCAAAGATTAGAAAGAATACATAAATTTCCCAAGACTATGCTGTGATCTTAGTAAGTGTAAATGATCTTGTTGGGATGTGAGTTTCTCATGGAGTAATTTCAGCAGGTAGAGCCTTATAAACAACAGTAACGGACACAATTAAATTAATAGTTATAAGGCTAATAGTTAATTAGTGCTTATTCTATGTCAAGCACTATGCTAGATTCTATTTTTCTTTTTTTGTAATAGTTTTTTGGAGTCTAATTTATATGCCATACAATCACTCAAAGTGTGGAATTCAATGGTTTTTGATATATTCAGAGTTATGTTATCATCACCACGATTAACTTTAGAACATATTCATCACTCCAAAAAGAAATCCTCTACTAATCCCATATTTTCCTCCAGCTAATTTACTTTTTTATCTTAAAAATAAAAATAGCTTATATTTAAGGTATGCAACATGATGATTTGATATACATGGTGACATAATTACAACAGCCAAGCTAATTAATGTATCATCTCCTCATATGGTTACTATTGTTTTTGCATGATGAGAGCACTTAAAATCTACTCTCTTAGCATATTCCCAGTGTTCAATACAATACTATTAACTATAGTGATCACGTTCTACATTAGATCTCAGTCATACCCAACGTAACTGAAATTTTGTACCCTCGACCATCTCTCTGCCCTTGATATTCACCATTCCACCCTCTGATTCTGCATATTTGGCTTTTTAAAAGATTTCACACAAAAGTGATATCATGAAGCTGTTCTTTTGTGCCTGGCTTATTTCACTTACCATAGAACTATCAAGACCCACATTGCTGTAAGTTATGTTTTCTTTCTTTATCATGCCTGAATAATACAACATTTCATTATGTGTATGTATATCTTTTTGGTATCCTTTAAAAAATTTCCTTTAGATATGCATGCAGAAGTGAGATGCCTGGATTATAAGGTACTTCTATTTTTAATTTTTTTAAAGGAACTGGCATACACTGTTCCATTGTGGCTGAGCCAGTTGGCATTTCCACTAACAGTGCAGAAGGATTTGCTTTTCTCTCCATCCTTACCAATACTTGTTATTTCTTGTCTTCTTGATGGTAGTCTTTCTGACATCAGGTGTGAATGATCCTATATTGTTGTTTTGATTTGCCTTTCTGTAATAATTATAGATATTGAACAACTTTTCTTGTCTGTTTGCCATTTGTATTCTTCCAAGGAAAAATGCCTATTCAGGTCCTTTGCTAGATTATTTATATCATTAATCTCAGGTATTCGAAATAATCGTAGGAGGAACAATCATTCTGCCAATTTTGTTAGGTAAAACACTGGCAAGTAAAATTTATTTACCTAATTTCTTTAAAAATATATTTTATTTATTTATTTTTAGACAGAAAGGAAGGGAGGGAGAAAGAAAAGGAGTGAAACATCAATGTGTGGTTGCCTCTTGCTCACCAAACCTTGCCTGCCACCCAGGCATGTGCCCCGACTGGGAATTGAACTGGTGACCCTTTGGTTCGAAGGCCAGCAGTCAACCCACTGAGCAACGCTGGGGCTTATTTGCCTAATTTCATACCTCTTCCCCCCAATCTGTGACCAGAATTGATTCAAACTCTTGTGGAAACTTGATTTGAGCTGAGCCAATGTGATTTTCTTTAGAATCCTGAACTGTGGAACAGAGCTGGTTCATTTCTATATGTTGATGGACTATAAGGTAGGTGAATGGTCACATATATTACTATACAGACATAAGAATAAGAGAGTGGCAAGAGATAAGAGCCACAGCAATGAGGTGAAAGAAGAAAGAAACAGGAATGAGAAAATGAAGCTGGATCTGTTTCCAGCTTGATTACTGCACTTAATACAACACCAAGTTGCATTCTAGCCCCAGCTTTGTGTCTAGCACCTCTGTAATTCTGTATTTTATTTCAGCTAAATTTAGGTAGAATTTTTATATAATAGTTATATATTAATATATAATAATTATACATGTTTTATATAATAGTTGCACATGTTAATAAAGCCAAACCAAAAGATAACATTGGTTATTATTTTGAGATGGGATTTATTAATTCATATTATCTTGTTTAGTCTTTATTGTATTTTCCAATATTCTGCACTAATGAAGTTAATTAAGCCTTAGATTAGATAAAGAGAAATTTAACTATTTTAGCTGATCAATTCATTCAATTATATGTTAAAATTAAAGATTTGCAAAACCTAGCTGACAGTGGTAGAAAAATACTGAGCTCAAATCAGAGGTCTTTACGACACTAGCTTCATAGAAATGTTCAAAGCATTCCTTCTAGTCCTTACAGCGTAGAGTGTCTTTCAGGAGACACTTTAAAAATATTTGCACGTACATTTGTGTGTATATGTGGGTACATACACATACATATGCACATTCAACTTTAATTGCAAAATGTATAATTTTATGGGATACTTTTTTCTTTAATAAAAAGTCAAAAAATACATAAGAGCAATAAAAAAAGATGATAATATTAGTGGATAATCAGAAAATTTAATGGATGGGTAATTTTATGTGTCTAAATGTCTAAATTTGAGCCAAATGTTATCCAGTAAATGTCAAGTGTAAAGAAGTAGACTTAATGAAATATTCTATTTTTATAGTCTTATAACAATGAACAAATATGATTTTCAAAGATTAATTGGGAATTCCTGCCATAATGCAATAAATCAGCCTAAATCTTGTCATTAAAATAAAATGTTCAATTATAAGTTTTAGTATTTCCAAATTAATAGAAAGCATGTATTTAGTATATAAGCAAGAAAAATGTAATGCTTGGAATTAATATAATATGTATTTTCAAGACAGAACAATTATCTATTCTAGTTCCTATGATTCTATTACATAGCATTTCCAGAATAAAGATATTATTTTCATTTTACATTAGGAGACAAAATCTTTTTTTAAAATTTTATTTTAATTGTTGTTCTTGTATAGTTTTCTGTCTTTTACTCCCATCCCAGGCCACCCCCCAGCCCTCCCCACCTCCCTCCCATTTCCACCCCCCCTTAGTTTTTGTCCATGTGTCCTTTACACTTGTTCCTGTAAACCCTTCCCCTTTCCCCCCTGATATTCCCTCCCCTCTCCCCTCTGGTGAAGAGACAAAATCTTAATGAATTGGTTCCAGTAGTATCAGGAAGAGCATCTGATACATTATTTTATTTTATAATTCTTTTTAAAAAGATTTTATTTATTTATTTTCTTAGAGAGAGGGGAAGGGAAAGAGAAAGAGAGAGAAACATCAATGTGTGGTTGGCTTTCACATGCCCCTACTGAGGACCTGGCTCTCAACCCAGGTATATGCCCTGACTGAGAATCAGACCAGCAACCCTCTGGTTTGTAGGCCCACGCTCAGTCCACTGAGCTGCACCAGCCAGGGGTGATATATTATTTTAGAATTCAAGTTACATGTTATAACTTGCTTTTAGTCTTAATAAAATTGAATAAAATGCCTTTCTTTTCTTCTTTTAACTATCCCCAAACATCTATTTGTAGTAAATCAATAATTAACACATGATTTTTCAAATATGATCTTTTAAAAACATTTTATCTATCTGAATCTTGCTTCTTAATTAATAGCTATTGTGAGTTTTAAATCCTCTGCATGAAAAACTTTCTTCATAAAAAGAATTTAGAGGCAATCTTTTTCATGTTATTCTCAATTAGCTGTTTCAAAGTGAGACAATATCTTTTAGATTAACTTGTAGAAATACAATGCAAGATGACTGGATCCTATTTTCCTTGATATAAGTCATGGTAAAATCATTAGGTCTGTCCTACATGAGCTGATTAATTTCACACGCAAAACACCCATTTCTAATCCCAGTGCAAAGCTCTATTTTTATTGACTTATTGAAAAAAATCATATGCCATTAGATTCGAAGTGTAAATGGCACAAACATAGTCTCTGAATGTTTGAAAGTGCACCGTCTGCTTCTTAAATTCAGTCCAATGATTCATTATGTGGTGAGGGCACACAACTTAAGATGGGAGTTTATGAAGACTTGGGTTCTCAAGCCATTGGGGTCAGTTAGAGTTTTATTTACCTAGGTTCCTTTTAAGTCTTAACTGTTTATTTTTTTCTTTCTAGAGTAAAAAGTTCATTACTTCTACTTCTGAAAAACAAATATTTTAGTTTTCACATATAGAAGACAAAACAGACCATATGACAACATAAAATACCAAAAACCCAAGTTACCTTGAGAAAAATTATTAATAAACTATGTTTGTTTATGAATGTAAAACACATTGCACAGACCCTGTCCCTACGCATACATAGAGATGCTTGATCTCCCCAGTCAGATTCAGAAAAGACCTACCTTCTCTAGTGTTTGGAGTAATTGGTCTGGAAAAATTTAGAGAAAACAAACAAACCAACAAACAAAAAAAATAGTCTGTGTATCAATAATTAGCATGAATATAATTCATACATTTCTATTAAAACATATGTCAAGTTTTCACAGCTGAAATTATGCTTAATTTCTAAAATATTTATAAAACCATACCCACAAAGTCTAAGTACAAATTAAACTCAGTTTAAGCAAATAAAGAGAATAGTATAGACTGGAGAAGTTATAAGCACATGTTAACCAGAAAAGCAACAGAAGAAAGCTATAAGATATAAAACTTGTTCTTGAAAAAACATAAAAATGTATCAACTTGTAGTGGATCAGGAAAAAAATAAAGGTCAATTTACTAGTTCAGCAATGAAAGAGGGGGTTCACAACAGGTTTTATAGACATTAACAGAATAATGAAAGGACTTTATGAATAACTTTACACCAATTAACTTGATATGTTATATGAAATGGATACATTCTTTGAAAGATAAAAACTACCAATTCTATCTTAAGAAGCAGATGATCTAAATAGTGCTTTAAATATAGTTTTTAAAGATATTGACTTTATAGTTAAAAATCTTCCAACGAGCTAAGTCTCAGACCCGAATGGCTTCACAGGAGAAATGTACCTGACAACAACAACAACAAAATACTTTTCACAAAATAGCATTTCACAAAAGTATTTCTAGAAAATAAAATCAAAAGAGGAAAGAGGCACTTTTCTAACTCATTTTGAAAAGTCTGTATTACTCAGACATCAAAATCTGAAACAAACTTTACAAGAATATAAAACTATAGCCCTTATGAATATGATAAAAAGACATCATTAACATCTTCCTTCCATTCTCTCTCTGTCTCTCTCTCTCTCATAAATCCTATCAGAGTAGAAATTCTTAGATTTGCTCAACCTTTACAGATTAATTTATGTAGTATAGACTAAAATATTTTGTAAATGTAAGTTCATTGTCATAAATGAAGCAATGCATTTGGCAATTTCAGGATCCATAATGTAAGAAAAATACTTGCACAAGCTACTAAAATATAACTTTCTTAACCTGATAAAAAGGGCCTCATAAAAATGAAAGATCAGAAACAAGATAAATATGTCTACCCTCACTATTCCTTTTCAAAGTTGTGCTAGAGATGCCTGCCAATAAAATCAGGAAAGAAAATAAATGAAAGGCAATCATTTTGAAAAGGAAGAAGTAAACTGTTTCCTTTTACAGATGCCCTAATTGTATGTTTATGAAATCTCAAAGAATCCCAAATGAGCTGCCAGATCAAGTAGGCATGCTCAGTGAAGTAATATGACACAAGGTCAATATATAAAAATCAGTTATATTTCTACGTAGTAGCAATCAACAATTGAAATTTTAAACAGAAGTACTTTAATAATCTCAATAAAGTTAAAACTATTTATTTATTATACTACCAAAATATGTGAAATATTTTTACACTGAAAACCATAACTTATTTTTTGAGAGAAATCAAATAAGATCAAAATTTATAGAGAAATAGATGTGTTTCTGATTGAAAATTGAAAAAAATTGCCAACTATGAATTCTCTTCTTGTAAATGATCTATAGGTACAAAGTAATCTTAAACTCCAGTAGACATTTTTATGTAGAAATTTTAAAAACTAGCTCTAAAACTTATATAGAAAACAAGGATCTAAAATGGCAAAGATAATTTTAAGAAGGAAGAGCAAATTTGCACTATCTGATTATAAGAATTGTAAAGCTACAAAAATCAGGAGAGTGCATTATTACCAAAAGTATAAATGCATAGACTAATCAAACAGAATAAAAATGCAGAAATAGATTCATGCAGATATGATCATTTGATGTTTGATAAAACTGTCAAAAATTATATTAAGAATATAGTCTTTTTAGCATATGAAGCTGAACAAACAGAATACACATATGCAAAAAAGCACATCTTTACCTCAATTGCATTGTATACAACATGAGTTCAAAATAGATCATAAGCATAAAATTAGAAAACTTCTAGAAAAAATAGGAAAATAAATATTTGTGACTTTGGGTTAGACAGAGATTTATAATTATGTAGGACATAAAAAATAAAACCAAAAATAAAAATTTGATAAATTTCATTTGATTAAAATATTCTATCCTCCTCAACATAATATGAAGGAAATGAAATGTCAGAAACTGGGAAAAGTGTATTAAAATCACAATGAGGTGGTACTAAACATCTAGAGGATTGTTTCAAAAAAGACTTGAGAATACAAAATATTAGCAGGTATGTGGCACGATTAGAAATTTTATATATTCCTGGTGTGGATGCAAAATAATCCACACCCATTTTAGAAAAAAGTAAGGTAATTTCATACTAAGGTAACATTCTTAACATGTGGCCCACACTCTTCCTCCTAGATAACTACCGAATAGAAATGAACACATCCAAACAACACCAGTATGTGAATATTTATAGTATGTTTACTTATAACCATCAATGGCTAGAAACAACCCAAATGTTTATAGGCTGGTGAGTGGTTTAAAGTTGTCATTTATCCACATAATGGCATATAGCTCAGTGAAAGGATGAATTACAAATATATGCATTATGCTTAGTGAATCAAGTCATAAATGACACTTTGGAACATAATGACAAAAAATACAGAGACAGAAATCAGACCAACAATTGCCAAGATTTTGAGGTAGGAAAATGGGCCACAAAATAAAGAAGGTTTTAGAGGTGATGGGAATATTCTATATGTTAATCATAATAATAAGTGAAACTTATTGTTTCAGTTTGTCAAAATTGATAGCACAGTACTCTTAACATGGTGAATTTTATGTCATGTAAGTTGAACCTTAGCAGCGCCCACAAAGGGGTAGAGCACAGGACATTAGGGAAACATGATTCCATATATAGGCTCTCTTTTCTTCCATGCAAATTTTCAGGTTTGCCAATTGCTCATTGTTCCATATTTGTCCTGAATTTCACTCTATCTCTACTGGATCTTGCAGGTTTCAAAGCCCTTCCTCCCAAGCCTTATTTTTTCTTTTGATATCATGTTGATAATCAACGGTGCGCCTAAAGTTTATGCTTGTCAGATACTTTGATAACTACCGATTGCTGGTTTGGTTGAACAC
Source organism: Anoura caudifer (assembly GCA_004027475.1). NCBI lineage: Eukaryota > Metazoa > Chordata > Mammalia > Chiroptera > Phyllostomidae > Anoura > Anoura caudifer. The sequence continues at coordinate 117,712 of PVKU01004048.1, forward strand.
AGCTTTTTCTGTTCTACCAGCTTGGTGTCTGGCTGACCATACTAGATGCCATGCTGTTTTTGTCTGCTTGGGCAACTGTTTATTTTGTGAAGCCCTGCCTATTCTACACAAGTAGTTGTGTCTAGGACAGATGTCCTTTAAAACTGTGATTCATCAAAGTGCCAAATGAGACCTGTTTCTATTGTCCATATTATTATCAATTCTAAAGACAAGTTATTGATTTATTTTTTTCTTCTACTACATTCTCTGTTTCAGTGATTCTCATTCAGCAATGCACAGAAATATCATCTATTGAGTTTCTTCTTAATACAGATGCGGAACTCTAAACTTAATAAAAAACAGAAGCTATAAATAAAATCTTTGGAATTTATACATTTTAATGTCCATAAATAATTCTAACATTCATTTCTGTTCTCAGTATTGTCAGTGACCAATTTTGTTCCAAGCAACCTGATATTAGCATTTACAGTGTACTACTAAACCTGGAATTTATATTCTGTTGGTTCTAGTTAATTGTATTAATGAGACCTCGAAAGGCAGATCAGGTTACAATTAGACATATTTACATTTAGGCTGAGATATGTGTAGCATATAAAATGTTAAATCCATTTTTCTTTACATTACTAAAGTTAACATGAATAATATGCCTTGTATTACTGAGATTGACATTTTATACATGAAATTCTACTTCCTATCTGATTTAAATTGTAAGCCTAGACACTTTCTTTCTGATATCATGATGTGTGTGTATGTATAGATGGTTAATTTCATGTGTACATTTAGCTAGATCAGTAACCCAGATACTTGGTCAAACATGTCTGAATGTAGTTGTGAAGGTGTTTTTTAGATGGGTCAGCATTTACATCAGTAGTTTAAGCAGAGAGATAACTCTCTATAATGTCAGTGGACCTCATCCAATCAGTTGAAAGCCTTAAAAAAAACCCCTGATCTTTCCAGAGGAAAAGGAAATTCTACCAGCAGACAGTCTTTGGGCTTTGCTTTCTTTTTTAAAATACATTTTATTGATTATGCTGTTACAGTTGTTGTAATATTTTCCCCTTTGACCCCCTCACCCAGTACCCCCTTCCCCTCTAGCAATCCCCCCTGTCCTGGTTGGTTCACAACCATGGGTTATGCATATAAGTTCTTTGGCTTCTCCATTTCCTATACTGTTCTTAACCTCCCCTGTCTATTTTGTACCTACCAATTGTACTTCTTAATCCTTGCACCTTTCCTTCCATTCTCCCTCTTCCCCCTTCCAGCTGATGACCCTCCATATGATCTCCGTATCTATGATTCTGTTCTTGTTCTAGCTATGTGCTTTGTTTGTTTTAGTTATTGTTTTTTAGATTCATTTGTTGATAGTTGTGAGTTTGTTGTCATTTTAATGTTTGTAGTTTTGATTTCCTTTTTAAAAAAATAAGTCCCTTTAACATTTCATACAATAAGGGCTTGGTGATGAACTCCTTTAACTTGACCTTATCTGAGAAGCACTTTACCTGCCCTTCCATTCTAAATGATAACTTTGCTGGACAGAGTAATTTTGGATGTAGGTCCTTGACTTTCATGACTTGGAATACTTCTTTCCAGCCCCTTCTTGCCTGTAAGGTCTCTTTTGAGAAATCAGCTGACAGTCTGATGGGAACTCCTTTGTAGGTGACTATCTGCTTTTCTCTTGCTGCTCGTAATATTCTCTCTTTATCTTTACCCTCTGGCATTTTAATTATGATATGTCCTGGTGTGACCCTCTATGGGTCCACCTTGTTTGGGTCTCTGTGCTTCCTGAACTTGTATGTCTATTTCCTTTGCCAAATTAGGGAAGTTTTCTCTCATTTTTTTTTTCAAATAAGTTTTCAATTTCTTGCTCTTCTTCTTCTAACATCCCTATGATTTGGATGTTGGCACTTTTGGAGATGCCCCAGAGTCTTCCTATTCTCTTGTTGTTTTTGAATTCTTGTTTCTTCATTCTGTAGTGGTTGACTATTTTATTTTTTCTTCTTATGTTCCAAATTATTCACTTGAACTCTGGATTCCTTCCCTTCACTGTTGGTTCTCTGTGGATTATTTCTGTATTTCACTTAATGTAGCCTTCATTTTTTCCCTTATGCTTTTGCTGTACTCATTGAGTTCTCTGAGTATTCTTATTATCAGTGTTTTGAACTCTGCATTTGATAGGTTAGCTATCTCCATTTCAATTAGTGTCCCCCCACCCCCACCCTGGAGTTTTGATCTGTTCTTTCATGTGGGCCATATTTCTTTGTCTCCTCAATTCAGCAGCCTCCCTGTTTTTGTTTCTGGGTATTAGGTAGAGCTGCTTTGACTCCCTGTCTTGGCACACCTCTTGTGTTGTAAGGAGTGGAGCCTTAGGTATTTGCCAATGTGGGGGAATCTCTTTTGTGGCACTATGTGTGGAAGAGTGTTTAGAAAGGAAATGATGCCTCATGCTCATCACTTGCCCCATTTCCAGTCACTTCACCCACTTCCTTTACCTGACTGGTGCCCCTCTAGCTGTTGCCCTTGTGGTGGTTCACAGAGTGGGTAGGTTTGTGTACATTCTAGTACTGTGGGGGCCCTTTATTTGGACTCTCTTGGGAGACTGGCAGTTTCTTCCACCACCCTAACCCCCACTGGTTTTTACAGCTACAAGTTATGAGGCTTTATTTTCCCAGCACTGGAATTCTGGGCTGTGTGTTCTGGCCTGGGTATGGGATTGCTTGCTCCCCAGGTATCCCTGCTGGTTTTTATATGCCACAGGTGAACATGGACCACCAGTTCCACTGGCCACTGCAGCTGCAGCCTGGCCACCACTGCCTCCCTGTTGCCACACTGTGTCCTCTCTGCCCAGGCTCCCCATCTCTGCCCTTTCTTTCCATGTGGATGAATACTTCTTTAAATCCTTAGTTGTTGGACTTCCATACAATTTGGTTTCCTGGCAGTTCTTCATTTTTTGTTTTGAGGTTAGTTTTGATCCTTTTTATGGTTCTGTGAGGAGGTGAAGTGTATTTACCCACACCTCCATCTTAGCCAGAAGTCCCCTTAGCTTTACTTTTAAACGTTGCCTCTTCCTTGGGTCTCTATTCTGCTTGACTACTCTGCGCATTTTGGACTGGTGAGCCTCCACAATCACATGAACAAATTTCTTGAAATAAACATCTCTCTCTCTTTCTCTCTCTCTCTCTGAATATGTATAATACATATGATGTATATGCATGTATAAATGTATCTGAATACAGAAATAGGATGTAGACACACACACTCTATCCTGTTTCTCTGCAAAATCCTAATAAATACACATGTATTTGCACAGAATCAAATCTATTTCAAAAGATCTCAGTATAAATGAATGTAGAACTAGTAAGCTATTTCATATACAACTTTCATTGTTGACTAAATAATAATTTGGTAACATTAAAATATTATTAATACCTATATAAAATAATATATACTTTGACAGCATTTTCAAAAATATTTTATTTTTATTTATCTTTATAAGCTTGTGAAATAAATATAGAAGGCATTACTGATGAGAATTTCAAACCTGTATTTAAAATAAATATTAAAAAAAGTTTTCAGGCTAAAACTTGCAGGCTAAAAGCAAGCACTCTCTTGCGTTCTGATATTCATCACCTCTCTTTTCTAGTTTGTTTACAAGTTTCCTTCTCCTTCAGCTACTATCTCTACTGGTGTCATCTAGACCTTTGTCCTTGAGTGACCTGCTTTCCTGGTCAACATTCTCTTAGCAGAACAGGGTGCTGTATCTGTTCACTTATAGTCATAATTGCCCAACAGAATATTATTGATTATGGAAGCAGCCCTTGCTTCTTGTTATAGGCTTAATTATTCCTACTAAGGTAGTGGTTATTCTTTCTCTTTCTTTTCTTTTTTTATCTTCTGATCTCCAGATTCTAGGAGCCCAAAGTGCCCTAGCAGCAGATGTAGGTTGTAGCTCATCAGGGTTTTTACTTGTCCCTTGAAGTGGTCTGCCTTTGGTCACCATGGCCTCTAATGCTATTGAACTCAGAGTTGTAAGATAAGGAAGCACAAATGTCCCAAGAATGTCATTGGAAGTGGTGGTAGGTATAGACACTGCTACTCCAAAACTTTGCTCCAAAATCCATGAGGAAGTAGTTCAATGTACAAATCTTTGATTTAAGATATATGCTTAATATACACTATGGTATATACTAACTTATTCTTGCTGTTCCTTTAAAGTATCTTTTCCAAGCTGGTACTTCAGTTGTACCTTCAGAAGACTTTAGGTTGTTCTATCTGGCTAGAAACTCCTAGTCGGTGGAACATGTGGTACAATCAGTGATCTAGTAGCCATGCACACACTCTTGTACTTCCTCTTCTGTAAAGGGGATCCCACGATCTCACATAATGATGTGTTGCAGCCTGTGACATTTCATAAGCCTGGTGGTGATGCCAATGTTGCTCTGCAGACAGTAAAAAAGCAATCCAAACTTGTAATACATGTCTATTTTTAGAAGAACACATTTCTACTTCTTTCATGTGGAAAGGACCTATTGTAGCAAAATTAAACCATTCTTCATGGTGGTTGTAATTAATACTGTTATTTAGCTGAGATTTCTACATTTAGTCTTCCTAACACCTCCCAAATCAGGATATGAGAGTCTCTTGGTATGCTACTAATAATACCTCTGGCTTCTTCACTTAGCTTTTAATTGCCTGTTAATTGATCTTAGCCTTTCCTTTTTTTAAAGCATCTGCTGATCTTAGCAATAGCCACTCTATTTCATTGTCCTTGAAGTTACTATTCCTGTCGTATTACTGTCGTATTTCTAAAATGCCTAACATATTAATTGTGGTGCCTAGTAGATTTGCAAATGAATGCGTTAAGTATGATTGTGTATATGTGTGTCTGGAATTCTGAAGAGGATTCACAAAGAGACAATCTGGTAGATGAAAATAAGCCTTTTTCTAGGGAATTTTATTTTCTCTTTCTAAATCTGCTTCACTTTCTCAACTCTTGGGTAAAGTTGAAGTTCAACATAAACACACACATGGCAATAGTAATTACCAGTGTTACAAGGTATACATTAAGTTAGAAATCATAAGAAAAGTGGAAATGTATAGGAATAAACAATGTGGAGATATACTAATACGCAAGGGTTAAAAAGAGAATATAAATTTATACTGTTATCCAAAGAAGTGTTGGAAGAGCTACTTCAGTACTGCAAACACTCTTTCAGTTCATTTTCATTGGTATAGACAGATACAGGTCCACTAACTTCACATAATTGGGAATTAAGCTCAGAACCAAAATTTGAGAGAAAGTCTTTGGCACTTCATGTTAACATAGAATAGATTTTAATAGAATCATGAAAATTTGAGAGAAAGACTATTCAGAACACTTTATGTGGTAATGACAAGGCTAAATGAATGACTCTCAAAATAATATAACCACTACACTGTGGAATATCTAGTTTGAAAATCCAGGATAATTTATTTCATAACTGGATAAAATTATATTACAATGACTCAAGCATGCTTATGGAATATTGATTTTACCTAAATTTTACATATTATTAAAAGGTTTTTATATTCAACAATGTTTGAAGAATTAAACCTCTAAACTTACGATCAAGCTGCTTGAAATTCTTTTTGTTTTTTAGGTGAATGGAAAGGAAATGTGCTCAGAATGGCAGTTTATTGGGGAAAAATAATAATTTTCCCACTACTTGTTTTAGATTCTTTGCTGAGATTCCCCCTCCGATCACCCCTATAATAAAAGACAGATTAACAGGAGAAAAAAAAATAGAAATTTAATAACATGTGCACCTCTTCCTGTATACACAAGAGATATGTAGGAAAACTGAGTAACTCCCTGATATGGCCAAAGTCACCACCTTAAATAACATCTCCTGCTAAAGACAACAGAATATGTTGGGGTGGGAGGTGCCAGTTATGGGAGGTTATCAGGCAAAGCACAGTAAACATGAGTCCCTGCCTTTTCCACTATTAAATTTCTAGAGATTTATTCATCCTCTTCTCCTGCTATAGAGAGGGAAATACCTTACAAATGGAGATTTTTCTTTGAAGTATAGTTTTTCTTACAAAAGGGCAACTTCTACTGGTTTTTAGAGCTTTTCTGTGTCTGCAGTTCTGAAATAAATCAGCTCAAGATAATCATGCAAAAAGGCATATTTTGGGGTGACCAAATTCTGCTCCCCTTCAAGTTCTATGTAATTGTGGTACTCCTGAAGAAGATAGCAGTTAGCTTCCTTTGAAGTGAGGTTTCCCAGTAGAAATTTCTACTAAACCTGAATGTTTTATGAGATTGTTATCACATATTCTTGCCTGCCCCAAGCACCATGCCAGGTGATAGGGCATAGTCAGTACATCCAGGTCTGGAAATAAGCATCTCTAGAAGCAGGGTTTAAATGATGCCACTTGTTCTGAGATGCAAAGTAATAAGTAGCTCTGAATTTTGAAATGTTGAAATTAGATATTGAACTGTGTTCTAATTTCAAGTACTAAAGAACATTTATCAACATATATTAATATACTTAATCCACACAGTTCTCACTGGATGCCCTCATGTTCTAATCGATAAACCCATGATTAATTTATATACATCCAAATAGTGTTCTCAATTCTTTAGGGAAGACAAGTAATCTGTGCTTCTTGTTTTGTTGTTTATTTAAATAAATGACAAATACTCATCAAAATTCCATCATAGTTTTTTACAAAGCTTATATACTGTGACACAATCCCTTAATTATTAATTTTCCTAAAAATAGGACTGGCATGACATTCGTATGCTAAAGAGTAAGCCATTCTATGTTTGACTCAGAGGTGACTTTTATTTTATCTGAAATTTGATTGACATTTGTACTTATTTATGTAGGAGAACAACCATGAAAATAGGAAATTAACTTAGAAAGTAGATACAGGTTTCTAGTGTATAAGAAAGAAAATAGATAAAATGAGTTGGTCTATGGTGCATAGAAATTGATAAAATTGGTGCTGATTTTGATGTTATTGGGGAGAAATTTCAATTAGATTCCATTTAGTGTGGAAAATCGGACCCTGCTACAAACTCTATAGTGTCCCATGCTCCTGACAAGCTTACAGACCTCTCCATCTGTCAGATATCATGCTCTTTGGTTTGGAACATATTCCTTGGTTTGGAGCATTATGTTTGAACAGATGGAGTGGCCTGTTTGTAGATAAAATTAACAATGCATTTCTGTGTATATTAGTTTGTTCTAGTTTTCATATTTTTTCCCTGTGGTATTTAAAAGCCAAATTACATGTGTTGCCTAAAAGAGGGAGAGTATGAAAATGCTGAGCTTGAGCAACTGGAAATAATTCTGCTGGAACCGTGGCCAAAATTAAAGGTTTTGAAAAATTACTTGACATGTAAAGGATATCTTTTGAATACTTTTAAAAATATTGAATAGCAAATTTATTATGTTCTAAATATTTAAAACTTTGTAAATTAGAATTTTAGCATTATACAATCAATATGATTTGATGCTTTCTATTAAAATGCTGTTCTCAGATATTGTAAACTATCATTACTCTAAAAATATAGAGAATATAACTTTAATGGTCAGTAGAAATAAGTGGTATTAAGATATATCAAACATGAAAATTATTTCTTCCCATGAGAAATGAATAGCCAAAGGTCATAATTACATGTTGCTTAATTTCATCTTCAAATTTTTATTGATTTTTGAACATATGTACAAATGTACTCACAGGTACACATACATTGTCAATAAAATTTCAAATATTTTGTTATTCTGGTATCTTTTTAATGCCAATTTTGTATGTTATGTATGTATATTTCATATATAATAGCAAAATAGTACAGATAGTCATAACTAATCCTTCTTTGTATTTATAGTTTCTATTTTTAAACTATTATGAAAACTTCTATTCCATAGGAGAACACAGGTATCTTCATATAATTTCTTCTATTAGTTTTATATTTGCTCGGTGAATAGTTCATCATGACTACCCTATCTCACATTTACTTTGCTTTTTTTCAGAAGATGTTTGAACTTATGTTGTTAAATTCCCACCATCCCACCTAATTTTTCATTGTTCCTGAGTCATGTTTTATATATTTCTAAAATTTACAAAAAATTGTTGACCTTATCATGCTATTGGGATTTTTATTCCAGAAAAAATGTTTTCTGCTTATTTAATTTTTAAAATTAAATCTGAAGAGATTTTCTATTTTATATCTCTTTTGAGTTTACTTGAAAATTTACTAGATCAAGTTTACTAGAGAATTATTGCTGCTTAATAGGTATTTTTAATTAATTTATTTACTGTTTAAAATTTCTTTTATTTGGTTCTTGGGGTTTTCTGAAGATTTTCAAATAAACATGTCAGGCATGAATGATTATTTTAGAAATATACTTGTTGATCTTGTTTTCTCTCATTTGTGTAAAATTATCCTAGAAACTGAAAAAAGGTTGCATTGCATCTGCAATAATAACTTTTTCTTTACTAGGAATGTCTTTAGTATGATATATATATATATATATATCACATATTTCCAACTGTATTAAAATAATAATCTTATACTTCTCATGTGGCAGAAACTGGCTAAACTGTTATCCATTATCCACATCCTTTTTGCCTCAGTGAACTGCTAGACTGTATTTCTCAGGCCCTTTGCACTAGCTAGAATTATGTAGCTACCTGTCACCTAATTTCATTTGTATATTTGGAAGAGAGCTAAGGTGATCCAATCAGATGTATATTACTCTTTCCTCTTTCTTTTCCTGAATGTCATCTGGATGCAGAGGATCAAGTTGAAGGCTGGGAGAGCCTACTAATCAGAAGATTTATCTAAATTAGATAGCATCAATGATTCCTCAAATAATTTTGTGGAGCTGATACCTTACTTGGCTTTACCATACCTTCAATTCTAACCACATTGAACAAATTGAAGAAGGAATGATCATTTTTGTATTAAGCAACTGATATTTGGGATTTATTTGTTAAAAAAAGATTTTATGCACTTAGATTTTTGGAAAAAAATGAAAAACTGTCATAGAATGGATATTTTGGGGTCACTTTTTGAGGTTATACTTATATTGTTCAGTAGAGTTGTGATAAGTTGTAGTAATAATTTTTCTATCACTGAACAACTTTTGGTACTAGAATATCTCCACTTAATTATGGTGACTTATTTTTAAGCCAGTAGACTCTGTGTGTTAACATTTTGGAAATATTTCCATATATATTCAAAATATGACAAATAAAATATTTTATATTATATTTTCAAAATATTAATAAAGAAATTATATGGCTTAACTCCTGGCTAGAAATCAGCTACTGAGGATGATTGTTTATTTGATTCTATTACAATGTTATATAATTGCAGGCAAACTTTTATTTAAGCATTTCCATTTCTATTAAAGTATGATAGCCTTTAGAAAAATATAAAGCATAATTATATGGATAACAAACATTCACTTCTTATTTGCATCTGGAGTAAACAAACTTGCTATGCCTTTAATATACTAATGAGCATTACCATTCAATTTGTGGTCAATACATAAAATATTGAACTAGTTTACATGACAACTTCTCAGTACATGTACATAATATCCAATAACCAAAACCGTTATAATGACAACAACTGCCACATTGATATATTCAGAATCTTTCCGATATTTTTTTCATAGACATTTGAATATCTAGCATGAAGGAAATTATTTCTCTATGGATTATATGCATATATATTTTAATTTGTGGCTTCTTTAAAAAGATTAGAATTTAGAGTCAATAAATAAGCAAACAAATATTTTGCATGGACAGTTACCATCATAGTTATGTAATAACAATGTCATCTGATGACTTGCAATAAAATCTATAAATAGGTCAATTAAGTATTCAATTATTCAGTAAATATGCAGTAATTTACAAAGATTTTCTTAATGGAGAAAGTCATGGTTCCTTTTACAATAATATATAATATTAATCATCATTACCTTTAGTGGAAATCAGATATTTAAAATTTATTTTAAAATAATCAATATTTTAATATATATTTCTACCAAATGACATATTATAAAATATACATCACAAATGCTTATCTTTCATCATTCATCCACTTGTCTCTATGTCTTTCAGATTTCAAAATATTATTTAGCAGGTTGATTCCTTGTTCTTTGAAACAATAGACAACTTGATTTAAGCAAACTTGTTTTTTACAATTTTTGAATGCCAGGCATCACAAAAGAGATATGAGTTTAGTATCATCATGTAATCTAAATGTTGGTCAGTCACTCTATCCAAAGATCTCTCAAAACATCAAATTGTAATCCCCAAAATGGCAAATACCCTAATGGAACAACTGCCTCCAATTTTTACAAACTTGCTGCTGAAGGTAATTTTAGTGGCAAGAACAGAAACAAATTTAAACTGTTTGCCAAGTATCTCAAGGAAGGATCACTTTGCTCTAAAATACTTGTGAGCAGCCAACTGATGAATCATTTTGAGGGAAGAGACAGACAAACCAATCATCTTAGTATACATTCATAATTGTTCCTATAACAATGGTTTCCCCAGTCTAATTCATTCTGTGCAGAAGTTAAATGCTGTAAAACTTAAAAATGTCAAGTAGCCATTTTTTTGCTTTTATTTTGCTTATTTAATTTTTTTCAGGTGAGACATTGAACACGAGGTGTTGGGACATGCAGAAATGCCGAGTCTACTTTTCCATATCGTTTCCTTAAAAGAGTTGGTGTCGGTGTTTTATCAAGGACTTTTGGCTTTGACAATATTGAACTGTCATTTACTTAAAAAATATTTTATAACCTGATTATATCATGAACATAGTTGTGTTTGGCTCTCTTCCAATCTCTGTCTCCCTCTCTCTAGTCTGATACACACACATTTGTGTATGTAACTAATGACTCATGGTGTGATGTCTGGAATCAAATCCAATTTTACTTCTTACCAACCATGTGACATTGGCTAAATTAATTAAGTTCCCTGTGGCTCAGTTTCCTAATCTGTGAAATGAAATGATACCAATAATTGATCAAATATTTTGAAATTTAATACCTGTAAAGCACTTACAATAGTGTCTAGCGTATACTTAGCATTCAATAAATGTGAACATAACCATTTAAAATAGAAGATTGTACTGGATAATTTATAATGAAAATAATAATTCAAAAAGGCTTTTAGAGAAAATTTTGAGTATATGAGAGCAGATACAGTCAGACATGAGTTAATATCCATGATTTTTTGCATCATGTTTGCTGACCCTTAGTATACCTTTATACACAGTTTCAGTCCTTCGCATACATATTTTTTCTTAGGTAGTTTGGTATTCTCTTCCATGCAAATGGGACAGCTATAATGATATCTGGGAGTTGGCTTTTCTAATAATATAATTAAGAATTATAAGGCTTCAAAATGTGCCTAGCATTTTGGCAGAGAAAATGTGTGGCCTGGTCATTGAATAAGGATATGTTGTACCTCAGGTGTGGTGTGCACTTCTGGTAAGTAAGATGGTGTAGAGCAGGTATATATTATTTTGGTAATACCACATCCTTCATTGGATACATTTTTGTGAAAGGGACACACTTTCCAACCTTGGGTGTGAATTACCATATTCCTTGACCTTTCTAAGAGTTAAGATGTGGACATTTTTAATAGTTTTGACCAATTGGGACTTTGGTATTTCATCACGGAGCAATTGACTGGAAGAAATCCGGGGAACCAGCTGTAACTCAGAGCAGCAGTGAAGTTCACTATACAACAATAGCACCATGAATGTGCAGGGAGAGGCAGGAGGCCATTGTAACAAATTATTTCTGTGGACTATCATGGTTGTATTTTCAGCTGCTTGTTTTACAGGAGCCTCTTCTTCAGGCTTCTTTTGATTCTGTAATCTTTCCAACGTATCACCAATAAATTGTTTTGTTATTTCCCTGCATATATAAGTAGGCCAGCTAAAGTTTGTGTGTGTACAAATGCCTTCAGTAATCCACAGGTAAGAGCTGCGGTGACAGTGATGACCATTTTTAGAAGGGAGGACTTCCTTCTAAAGGGAGGGAATGCTTAAGCTCAAAGGTTAGAACACATGAATTCAGTACAGTGTCTACATCCCCTTTGATGGAGTAGGACAATAGAACTTTGTATGGAGAAAGTAACCCATGGGGATGGTGGCTGGAAATCAAGGTCACTGGTCCTTGGTCTGTGAGGAACATGGCCACCACAGCTAAAAGCTCAGCAAGGACCATTCATGATCTTTACATGATCTTCCAGTGACAGAACATACTTAGGAGGAAAAAGACGAATCCTATAGCTGATTGAAGATACCAAAGGAATGCCATTTTGTTAATGTTGTTATTATATTGTTGCAGACATGTTGTAAGGATTAAATTGATGATTTCACAAAAGCACCAAAAATAATGCCTAGAACATAGGAAGTTCTCAAAAAATGCTATCAAGTTTTGAGAATCAAGACTTTAATTCAGTTGCCCAGAATACAAGTGTGTTGTCTTTGAACTTTATAGAAAGAAATAATGTTTTTAAAAGTCATATAATTATCATTGAATAATTTCATTTCAGTAAAGTAGAAGTGGCATATGACATACAGTACTCATTGTAACTGATTTACACTCTTCTTTCTACTTGGAGACTTAAAGTATGTATATTGTTATTTGAGCATAAAATATTTCATATGGTTTTATATTTCAACTCTTTGCTTTTACATGAATGCAGGCAAATGACCTTATAGTCCTAAAATTTTTATATGCATGTTTTAAAATTTAAGTAATAAATAGGACATTTTAAAATAAAATTACTTAAAAATAGAATTTGATCTCACTTATAAAACATATTTATAAACATAAATGACTTGAAAATGAATAGGATCAGTGGGTTTGATAAAATTATATTTAGGTATAACTTTTTGGAAACTAGTCTGAACTATATGTAAAAAATAATTTTTTTTATTTTTTATACCTGACAGAAACAAATTAGAAATTTTGATTTAGATGGGACATAACAGAGATGTAATTTCTTAAAAATGTACCTCATGTTTTATAGTATTGAAAGAGCTACCTATATAATTTTTATGTTTAATGAAATTGAACCATAAATATAATTTAAATAATAACATAAAAGGCATTTTTTGTCCTGGCTGGTGTGGCTCAGTGGTTGAGTGCCAGCCAGTGAAACAAAGGGTTGCTTGTTCAATTCCCAATCTAGGGCACATGCCTGGGTTGTGGGCCAAATCCCCAGTAGGGGGCGCATAAGAGGGAATCACACAGTGAAGTTTCTCTCCCTCTCTTTCTCCCTCCCTTCCCCTGTATAAAAAATAAATAAATCAAATATTTTTTTAAAAATCCCTTTCTTGGTTGGTTTTACTTCTATTTTTTCTTTAGACTATATTTTATTTAATATTATTCATGGTTTATCCAAATGTTAAAAGCTGCCAAACCCATGCTAAATGACTTACGTTAAGTGATTTATAAAATGTGCTATAATCAATTATCTGGAGGGGCTGCCATTTTTATAGATGAGAGAGTTAAGGATTAGGGTGACTTGGAAACTTATAGAGAATTACATAGAGACAGCGACTTTCTCTCAGCCTACCCTTTGACTCTAGTGGCACAGTTCTTAACCAACAAAGGTTGGGGTTCGACTTTCTTAGTTTTTAAATAGGTGTCTGATTTTTACTATACTTTCAAAGTGAAATATTAATTTTCAGGTGGAGAGATATACAAAAACTTTCATAAACCTTTCTCTTAAGAGAAAAATATATATATTACTTGTCACTACTAAAGTCAGTTTCACCTGGAAAGTCTATACAAGCTGGAAAACGGACAAACAGGCTGTTTAATACCATGAGAGAGCAAAAAATATACCTTGGCCTTACAAATTTAAGATCACAGAGAGATGGGACCCAAACTGACATGGAGTGGACTGTCCTGAGTGCTTTCTTCACTCCGGCAATCAGCTGTTTCCTAAGATGCGGCCAGAAGTCTAGGGACATTGCAAACAGAACATAGACAGGTTTTCACAAGGCCAGGAAAAGTCCCAGAACCTGCTCAGTCTCTAGTTAGAGCAAGGGATTAAGCCCTGCTTTTTAACTGCTGGGCAGAACAAAATTAAATCCTTTTAGAAGATTATAATCTCATTCAGAATATGTGTGTATATATACACATACACACGTATATATATATGGGTATATATGTGCATATATATATATATATACACAAGTCACATATATACAGCCTTTACAAGCTAGATTGTTGTAAAAGGGTTATAATAATGAAACATTTTAACAGTCACAGAATTACTTTCTTTGAAGTTATGTAGCCACTAGAATATATAATATTTATATATATTCTAATTTATATATATATAATTTATATATATTCTAATTTATATATATAAAATTTATATATATATAAATTTTCTGGTAATATTTTTCTTTGATAACTTTATGGATGGATGTTGTAGAAACATTGAAAATAAGCATTTTTTATTTATCTTATATCACATAACTTCAGGAGAACATCTTAAAATCAGGTTGTCTAGATACACAGTTCATTTCAAGTTAAATTTTTCTTCTGAGAAATATTTATAAATATGTTAATTTAAATCATGGCAATGAACACAGGGAAAATAATTATTTTCAATGTCAAAGATTTGACAATTTTTTGTTTGTAAAAATTGTGTTTTCGATGTCATTTTAAAAAGTGTATCTATTATTCACAATTAAACATAAACAGAAATGGCAAAGCATCAATTTAATGATTTTTATAACATCATTTAAAAAACACATGCCTAACTATAAGAATTATAATTATTTATATTGAGATTTTATGTGCTTTTCTCCATTTGACTTAATATGTTGCCTTTAAAACGCAAACTTCCTACCACTGCTGCTGCACTTTTGAAACATAATGTCGTTTGACAGTAATACAAAGGCTTATCAAATCACTTTCCCCTCCATGTTTCTGCAGGAATATTGAGGGAATCCGAGGAAATCACATCTCAAAAGGTACGGCTGCTCTCAAACAGCATCGCTAATGAATTGCCTTGCCTGGAAGAGAGCAGGCAATGTCTTGCATTCATAATCTAAGACTGGCGACAGCCCATGCTTGATGTGAATCAGTCACCGTAACTAATTACATCTTCAAAAATTATAGCCATTTTAAACTAATAATTAGTAAACACGTAATAGTAATGTGTAATGGTATAAATACACATTTTTGTTTTATGTTTGACTTTCTATTTTTTTAAAGCTGTGGTTGTTCAGTTATTATTTTAAAACATTATTGATAATGTACACCTATAGAAAAAACTAAAGATAATACTTTATTGAACATCAGAAATAAGGTAAGAGAGTAGATTTCAGATCTCTCATCACATACAAAATGTAGTAATTATGTGAGATAGTATATTAATAGCTTGACTGTATGAATCATTTCACTTGCATATGTATATCAAAACATGTTTACACTTTAAGTATATAAAATTTTTATTTAAAAATATATAAATGAAAAAGAACAAATGATAGAATACTATGGAAATAAAAATTAAAATCTACAATAAAGAAAATTAACTAACTATAAATTCAGTTTTTGTTCCAATTGAATGTAGATATTTATACAAATTGTAGTATATCTTGGTAACTACCCAATGCTATAGGGTAGCATTTGTGATTAATATCTGCTAAAAGAAATTCCTGCTTGATACATTGAAAAACTTTTCAAGATATGAGAATATGATACTTAATACATTTGACTGATATATAAATTTCATAATCATGTAATTTTCACATAACAAGGTTACCAAGATCAAAGGAAAGTTTATATTTGAAGAATTATAAATAATCAAGATGAAATAACTTTTTTATGTAGCTATAACTATTAGAAGCACATTATGTTTCAAAAAAGGAAATGGTGTTGGAGAGAAAGAAAGATTGTTCAACCTTACTGAATCAAAGAAATATAAAATAAAATCACCATTAGGTGAGCTGCAACAAAATCTGTTTTCTATTTTAAGTGCTGGAAAAGTATAAGTTGCTAAAGAATTTTAAGGAAAATATTCCATTCATTTAATCCTTCCCTCCCCCCAAAAAAGAAAAATAATAAATCATCAATCAGTAGTTTAATTTCTGTGATTTTCTTATAAAAGAAATAACATGGAATGCAATAAAACTTACATAAGAAAACTGTATCAATGACAATTTTGTAGCAGCAGGGAGAATGCAAGGTAAAAATATGCTCATATATTACATATAAAAATATGTTACTATTATGAGATAAAAAGCAATGGGTGAAATAGGTGGCCAAGATGTATAGACTTCCAGTTATAAGATCAGTCATTCCTGGGGATGTAGTGCACATAGTGGTGACTATAGTTAATGACAATGTATTATATATTTGAAAGTTTATGCTGAGAGAGTACATCTCTTTTTATAGTTCATTTTATATTGAAAATTTTCAATACCATTTGAAAAGAGGGTATAGGGAGCTACACCCTCTTCCACCTCCACCTACCCCCTTCTCCACCCACACCCCCCGCAATCACCACACTGCTGTTGTGTCCATGAGTTCTTTTTCTTTTGTGCTAGATGCCTTCAAACCCGAACCACACCCCTACCCCAGCGCTGTCAGCCTGCTCTCTATCTATGTGTCTGCCTCATTTTGCTTGTTAGTTCAGTTTGTTCATTTAATTCCACATATGAGTGGAGTGCTATATTACTTGCCTTTCTCTGACTGCCTTATTTCTCTTAGCATTCTTAAATGCTTTTGTTATAAAAACCATTGTCACTATGTGTGGTGGTGGACGTTAACTAGACTTACTCGATGATCATTTCGTAATACATATGTATGAATATTGAATGATTATGTTTCACACTTAAAACTAAGTTATATGTCATTTGTATCTAAATAAAATGTATATGTTATGAAAGTAAAGCATGACTTAGTGTCAGGAACAATAGATCACTCCCTTTTCCCACCTTATACTTATCAGCAGATACTGATGATAATATATACTTCAAATTTATGATTAAAGTATGCATGTATAATATAAAACATAGTATTTTTGTATATTAACCAACTTAAACATATGGAAGTCAGATATCAATTCATCTCAATATTTCCAGTGCAAAAATAGAAAATGTACCAACCTTTCAGATTATAAATCAGTCATGTAATGCTGAAAATATATTTGGAATTTAAAAAATAGCATTATTTTTCTTAGCTTGTCAGTAATATCTAAAATATATAAATATTTTGTCAATGTTCTATGATTTTTAACACATATTGCTAAATAACTCAAATTCATGATGTGACACATGCAGAACCATATAAAAGACCTGGAAGAAATTGTATTCATTTTCAAGCATAAGCTTACTTACTTAACTTGTATTATTCATCAGTTTTACAAGATCTTTGCTTGAATGAATAATTTATAAGATATGCAAGAAGATAAGAGTAAACAGTTTGAACATAAGATAATTATGGCCAAAGCCAGATATGTCACATATATTACAACTATCAAGGAACTGAAAATACCTATAATAAATATTTCAAAGACTCTAAAGCGGAAGTTAGACAACACATATGATCAAATAGATATATCCAGCAAAGAAATAAATTAAAAGAAATAGGAAAATAGGAATGCTAGAAATCAAAGCACAATAATAGGAATGAAGAACCCGCCAACAGGCTTGTTGAACACCTGACAGATTTGAGGGAAATAAGATGACTCAAACCATAATGTAAAAAAAAAAGAATAGAAAAACAGTAGAGTATGGCATACATGAGATATACGATGATGTCAAATTGTGGGACATGCTTATAATCAGTATCACAGAAAGAGAACAGAGAGAAAATGGTACATGAGATATTTGAAGAAATAATGACAGAAATTTTTCCAAATTGAAAAACAGATATCAAACCACATATTAAAATAATTGGAGAATTAAAAGAAAGATAAATGCTAAAGAGAAGACCATATATATGTATTCAAATTGAAAACCAGTGATACAAGTAAAATATGGAAGTTAAGCAAAGAGAAACCATATACAAAAAATAAGCAAAGATTCAGCAGACTTTTTTTCTAGAAACCATGTAAGCAATAAGACAATAAAATTGGCATAAAATTGTTAAATTGCTGAAAAAATAAGTCAAGCAGAATCTTAAAAAATATTTTCTAAAAGTCTAGCAGAAATAAGAACTTATCATAAATAAAAACAGAGGGAATTAATAGTCAGTAAGGCATATTTTATTAGACATATTAAAGGCAGTGTTCAGGTAGAAGGACTTTGGTACAGATCACAAAAACATAAATCAAAACCAAGAACTTAAGATCATTTAAAAATTGGAAAATTAAAGTTAAAATAAAACCATTTTTGGTGTTAACTTCTCTAAAATATAATTGAATACTCAAAGCAAAAGAAAATAGTAACAATTATTGTGTCTTTTTAGTATATGTAAAAGTGAACCTATAACAAGGTATAGGTGGGAAGGATTGGGATTCCGTAACGAGATCTTTATACTTTAAGTGGTGTCGCATACTCTGTCCTCCTAGCCACATGGCCATTGAGAGGTGGAGGGTGGGGTCAGGAGTCGGTCTGGCTTGGGCCTGGGCCTGGGCCTGGGCCTGGGGTGAGGCAGGCTTACTCGAAAGGTTTCTTGCCAACTACTGCACCAGCTCTGGGGCTCAAGATAACAAACTCAGATTATTTAAACACACATATATTATGTTTATATATAATATATAATATGTTTACATATAAACACATCTATATAGCTAGGGTTATAACTACATTTTTTAATAAAAGGTAAGAATAATTGTAGAAATAAAACAACATCTGTGAAACAAGCTCTGTGAAACCTTAATAAAGTAGGAAAAAGGATAAAAGAAGGAAAGAACAAATTGAAAACAATTAAAATAATGATGTTTTAATTTAACCATATTAGCAATCATCTTAAATATGAACAGTCCACATCAGTTAAAAAAACAGATTGTCAGTTTCATTGTTAGTATAAGAAAACATGACCTACTTATGTTTTCTTTAAGATATAATGTGTTCTTCAGGGAGGTCTCCAGTGAATTTTGCTTTCACATTTTCTTGTTGTATATTTCCGTAACAGCACTATGTTTTACTATTTGAAATACTTAGCATACTGCAACTTAGACTGTGCTCGACTCTATACCAGAAATAATGTTTGTCTCATCCCTAAAATTATCCCAGTGCCTACCACAATGCTGTGCCAATCCCTATTATAAAGCACTCAGTTCTTTAAACAAATCATACTTTTATAGATAATCCATACAAACATTGATAATATGGCAAGAATTTTCTGATAATGGTTCCCAAGTGGGGGTGTAAAGTTTCACTCAGATCAATTGAATAATTATTTTACAAAAATAATTATTTTAATGTAACATAAGATGCACTAACATCCATAATGGGCAAATAGATAAAAAGAAAAATTATAACTATATGAAAGTATCTGAGAAAACATAATAATATTTCAGCCCATGTGACAAAGACAATACTTATGTATCTCTGGATGTTAATGTGGAGAATGTACATAATATTTAAAATTGTGTTGATGATACTTTATAACATTTGGAAAGGCAAATATGATTTCAAATAATGAGTAGAAAGAATACATTAATGGATTTTAAGTAACTTTAGTTGATGAATTCTAAATTACATATAAAAATTGAATCAGATAAAAAAGGATTACTCAACAACAGGTTTGATGCTTGCCAGGTACAAAATTTATGTAATAAAACTTCATTCCCCCTCAAAATAGCTGTGATTCTAATCTATTTTTTGCATATTGAATTTTTAAATAATTCTCTCAGTATCATAATCCTGACATATTTCAATTTGTTAAATGTTTTATATGAGTTAATAAAATTTGTGGCTCACTTGTCTTTCATGAGGTTTAATTTTGAACACAATGATTTTATTTCTTTGAAGGTTATTATAAAGGAAATTCACGTACAACATTCAACTGTGTGCCATATGAAATCATGTAATGTCCCAAAATAATTATTTAAAGACCTCTAAATGACATAGGATAAAGAGCTAAATAAATCATAATTTAAAATAATACTAAGAAAAGGCAAAAATAGTCATCTCCAAAATACACAATATAATAAATACTGTAACAATAAATATATTAATGAGCAAAACCTATGATATAAAGACCTGATAGATAAAAAGCTAGTATTTGTTTTATCTGTAAACCTAAGGCAGTTACACACATCAGTTTTCCCACAGAAAGAAATGTCTGTGTTAATGGTAGAACAATCCCTATATGTAATGTATAAATTACATTAAAAAAATAAAAAAGTTCCAAAGCAGAGATATATCCCCATCAGTGATGTATAAGTCAAAAATCTAATCATGGTAATTAATGTGCCATATGCTAGATTTATTTCATTATATATTGAGCCACAGCAGATTTAATGGTTATGTTTTACTAGAAGCTGAAAGCAGAACAATTTATTATTCTTCCTTAGACATGCGTTACATGGATTTCCAGTCAAGTATAATAAAAGTTATACAGTGTAATATTTACATGTATCAAAAATATGTATCATTTCATTCCAGGGTAATATGCTACCTTTAAAATGCCAATTTTATTCAATTATATTGATGTTCAAGCCAGGGAATGCCTCCAAATTGTGTGCACACCATCATCTCATTTTCTTAATCAACATTGATTGCAAAATTCTTGCTAATTGACTCAATTGTGTTATGCCTGTCTTGACTCATCCAAATCAAACAGGGTTCATTAAAATTCAAGTTTCCTGTAATAACATCAGATTATACATTGATATGATCCATTTGTTTAGAGACAAACTAAATCAAATTGCCATATTTTGCACATGCAAATAAGTAAATTCGGTCAGTAAGCATAACATTTTTAGTTTATAGAGATATCAGAAATGGCATTTTCATTTTATTTATAGTTCTATTTATTCTTGGGATAATATAAGAGGAAAAATTGCAGGTGATCTACCTGCAAAGAAAAGCTTTAAAACTATATATTTAATTATTTTTGTATTGAAATATAAATATATTTTTAAATAAGACTTTTGGTGTGATTTATATTTATGTTGAAATTACATCAATAACATGTGGCTGACTGGAAAAACACTAATGTATTTTTGATAATTAAAAATAGAGAGCAACTTGAAAAAAATTGAGAATTAACCATACCAAAATCTTTAAGAAGGTTTTAGTTAATTTTTAAAATTATGATACTTAAAAATGGAGACCTATTTTATGTCGGTGTATACTTTTACAAATTTTAACATAATACTGATGGGCAACATTTCTATCACCTCAAAAATCTCCCTCATGCCATCTCTCTGCAGCCACAGCCTCCCGTGACTTTTCACAACCATTAATCTATTCTCCTCTCTACAGGTTATGTTTTTCTTTTTTTATCCCAAAATGGGCATATCATTGACATAGATTCATATAGTATGTAACCTTCTGAAAAAGGCTTCTTTCACTCAGCAGAATCCATCTGAGGTCAAGACTTTGCAGATATCAACATGTGTATATATTTTTGCAAGTATTGATGACTTGTATTCTATGACTTGTATTCTGTTATATAAATGTACTGCATTTTGTTTTTCCATTCACCTACTGAAGACCTTTTCCTTTAGGGGTTGCAAAACACGCTTGTAACTTTGCAAAGTATACTTAGAATCAATATATTATCAGTTTAATTGATATGTAGAAACATTTTCACCAGACAGTTCCTTTTAGAGTCCTCATTTAAAGTATAAGCATCTTATATTTTGCATCTATATGTATTGTAACACCTATGAGGCAATGTTATTTTTATTTTCAACTTTCAAAAATATTATAAAGAACTCAAGAGGAGAAATAGTTAACTCATATTTATTATTTATTTACAATTTATGTTTTTTTACCTTTATTCCTGACTTTCCAAGTTCCCTTCAGGTATCATTTCTCTTCTGACTGAAAAATGTCTTTTAAAATTTATTTTAAAGCATTTTGAAGGATCTAAAACTATTTTAGTTTTCTTTCATTTGAAAGTATTTTTTCTTAAATTTTCTTTAAAATTTTTAAATTAAAGATAACATGCAGTATCTATATATTGTTTTTAGGTGTACAGCATGGTAATGAGATACTATATAACTTATGAAGTGATTACCCAATAAATCTAGTACCCACTGACACTGCATGTAGTTCTTATATTATTGTCTATATTCCCTAAGCAGTACTTTACAACTCTGTGACTATTTTTATAACTGGCAATTTGTACATCTTAGTGCTTTCCCTTTTTCACCCACTCCCCTATGCCCACTTCCCTCTGACAACCATCAACTTGTTCTCTGTATCTATGAGTGTGTTTCAGTTATTTTTTTATTTTTTTATTTTTTTAGATTCCACATAGAACTGAAATCATGTGGCATATGCCTTTCTCTGTTTGACTTATTTCATTTAACATGATACCCTCCAGGTCCATCATTCTTTCTTATGGCCAAGTAGCATTTGTATGCCACCTCTTTATTCATTCATTGATTTATGGACACTTAGTTTTCTTTCTTATCTTAGCTAATACCACACTGACTATATGGGTACTATAGCCATTTGAATTAGTTTTTTTTTGGGGGGGGTGGGGGGATTTCTTCAGATACATGCACAGAAGAGAAATTACTGGGTCATCTAGTAATTCTATTTTTAATATTTTGAGAGAACTCCACACATTTTTCACAGTGGCTGCACCAGTATGCAATCCCACTGACTGAGCATGAGGGTACCCTTTTCTTCACATCTTCGCTAACACTTGTTTGTTGATTTATTGATGATAGCCATTCTGACGGGTGGGAGGTGATATCTCATAATGGTTTTAATTTGCATTCCCCTATTGAATGTGATATAGAACATCTTATCATAAGTTTATTGGTCATCTGTGTGTCCTCTTCAGAGAAATGTCTCTTCAGGCCCTCTGCTGATTTTTTAAATCAGATGATGATTATGATGATTATTACTATTATCATTACTATTATTATGTTGGTGTTAAGTAGTGTGAGTTCTTTATAAATTTTGGATATTAACCCCTTATCTGATGTATCACCAATGGTGAATATGTTCTACCATTCAGAAGAGTTGTTCTTTTGTTTCATTTTCCTATTTCCTTTGCTGAAGTCTAGTGTAATCTTATTTGTTTATTTTGTACCTTTGTTTCCCTTACTCAAGGAGGAATATCCAAAAATAATAATAATACTAAAGAGTTTACTTCCTATGCTCTTTTCTAGTTTTATGGGTTTGGGTCTTATATTTAAGTTTTAATCATTTGAGAATATCTTTATTTCACTGCCACATTGAAGGATATTTTTACTCAATATAGAATTCTGGCTTGACACCTCATTCTTTTTTTTTCACCACTCAAAAAATACTGTGCCTTTCTTCCAGCCTCCATGATTTGTATCAAAACTTCAATCATTCAAATTGTTTTTCCCCTAATGATAATGAACTATTTTCCTCTGGCTCAGGAGTTTTGATTAATATATCCAGACACAGATTCCTTTGTGTTTATTCTGCTTGGGGATTCATTTAGCTTTACAGATCTGTAGGTTTACATCTCTCATCAAATGTGGGACTTTCAATCCATTGTTTGTTCAAATAGTTTTTCAACATAACATCATTATTCCTCTCCTTACAGACTCCAAAGTATTGACCTTCTGTTGTTGTCTTACAGGTTCTTGAAGCTCTATTCATTGTTTTCTCTTAATATGTATTTTTCCTGTCTCCCTCAGGTGTTCAGATTGAATAAATGCTGTTGACATATCTTCAAGTTCACTGAGAGAGAGACAGAGAGAGAGAGAAGGGGGGAGGGCAGAGTCTTTCCCAAGTACAAAGTGCCTTCAAATACTGAAGAGCAGAGCTGTCAAAGGCATGCTGGACATGCATTTACTGAAATTTCAGAGAGAAAACTTGATAATACCCACCAAATGCCTTTGTAGACAAGAAAGCTAAGAAAAGTTCTTCTAAGACAATTTGGGCATTCATCAAGTATACTGCACAGAAACAAATTTAAGACTGTGAAACAAAGAGAAATTCCCAAAGATGGTCTATAACAGGGGTCCCCAACCCTGGGCCAGAGACCAGTACCAGCTGGCAGCCTGTTCGGTGGGTTTTAGCTTAGGTGGACAGCGCTGGAGTAGAAATCAAGGGGCAGCAGAATTTGCGTAAGGTGAGGAAGTTAAGAAGAGATGGTCCCACATTGCTCTGGCACACTGAGTGCCACAATATTAGTAATTTAAAATAATATTTTCCAGAGGATTTTAAAGATCGTTTTGACAAGGAGCAGATCATGGAGTAAATGACAGGTTAAAAGCATATTTGAGACTCAGATCATCTAGGGTTGGAAGAACTTGAAACTATGAATTTAATGCTATGGAGAAGCCTAGGAGTGCCCTAGGCATTGGTGCAGGCAAAAGGAAGTAGTATCTAATAGAAATATTTTAAAAAAATTCCTGTCAAGAATATACAACAATAATGAGTGATATGCAGAATATAAGCACCTTAGCTAACAAGTCACCATATGTAAAATCAAGCAGAATCAAAACCAGTAGAAAGCAGCTCACAATGATTTCAAATTTGGAAATATTAAGCATAGATTATAAAACAATAATAATGATTAAAAATTTACAAGATAAACTTTAAGATATTTTCAAGTCTCAGACACAATAAAATGTAGCCTGACAGATATGAAAACAAAACACAGTTCAACAAAACACAAAAAGCAACAAGTAAATTCTTAAAACAATAAATGTAGGTATTGAAAGCAGAATCTAAATTGGGCGGTTCAACAGAGAATTAGTGACAGATATCTGTCCATCTGCTACAACTGTCCTCTTGAATTTGGTGTCTTTTGTAGAACTAGTTGTGCCAGAATGTTTATCAAGAATGATATATTCATGCACAGTTAGTGGTTGTGGGGGGGGGGGCCGCCTGCAGGGCCACTCTGGCCACTATGGATGAGAATAAGTCTACCAAGACATGATCTGCTTGGGGAGGAAAGGTGGCCTATCTCTCAAAGGAGAAGGGCCAAGAGCCTTTTCCTCAATGCGCTTTTATTGGGTTAGTTTTGCACAGGAATACAGGTGAAGCTCATTAATCATTGTCAGGGAGTAAGAATAAAACAATAGATAACATACAAAGAACTCTGAGGGCTCAGGGTCACATAGCTAAAGAGCTATAAAACTTCAAGTAACAAACTCACTTCTTGCTTGGACCCTTATTTAATTGAGAGCATTCTAAACAAAGCAGATTTCACAAGATTTTACATATTCTTTCTTAGACCCGATTGCCTCAGGGAACCTACCTTTTCCAGCACAGGGAGGTACCCACCAGCAGCATTGTCTCAGGCTTAAGTCAGGCAGCCAGGAGATTAGCAGACTTCTTGCAGACAGAACGGGGATGCAGACTACATCAAAGCTGAGGGTCCATCACCCACTTTTGCTGTAGCCCCCCCAAGTCCTTCCTTGGGGCCTCCACGTGATCATGCCTGTCTTAGGTCACCCCCCCCTCTTGGGGAATCTTACCCATCATTGGCTATCCAATCAAGCACTGGGGGCCAGTTATGGATGAAGTAAAAGGAGCAGAAGCGGTGGGTGCCCCTGCCAGGGAGATAAGCCTTGTCTCCTTAGTGGCTTGTCCCAAGGTTGCTCACTCAGCCTTAGCCATGGGGGATTACATCTCCTGAAACCAGGCAGGGCAGTTCCCAGAAAGTGGTTACAGCACTTATGCTGGAAAATTAAAAAGTCTCTATTATGTATGTAAAATAATTTATCCTGGTATTTTTAAATTGGATATTTTTATAGTAGGTGATAAAATTTGATCACTGCTATGAGCCAAGAAATCTTTCTCATGCCTAGATTATAATGAAAACTAAAAATATTTATTTTTCCCACTTAAAATAATTCTCACCCATCAATAAAATATTTATTCATTATTATTTGCATATATTGGTTCATACGTTCACCACTTCAATATAAGCATACCGTCAAGTCATTACTGAACACCTGCTGCCATTCTGAATAGTACGACACAGCCAGTCTACATGAAGTAAATGGACAGCCCTCTCTTCTCAGTTTTCTTGTCAACGATAGCCTTCAGAATTATCCTTTCTCATTTGAACACATTTACTGATTTAAAAAAAGAGAAATGAATTATCTGCCATGATGAATTAATTAAAGAAAGCCTCAATACATCTAAAGTCAAAACTAGATAGTAGCTTTGAAAATTCAGAACCTGCAGCCACTGTAATAACGTTTCAAATTCCTATGTTAAAGTACTGGAGTAACCTTTAGAAATCTTATTGGGATCCTTTTAGGGGATAATCTCAAAGAATTTCTTTTCTGAAATGCTATAATCTATTTTTAAATAACTTGTAAGGAAACCACAAATACATCATCCTACAGCATTATTTTTACTTGTTCGTAGATAAAAAGAATGTCTCCTTTTTGGGTTTAGAATAATACTATTAACTCTTTATAACAATACTAATTTCCTAGCCTGTGGATAACAATTTTATGTGAAGCACACTTCAGGGAGTCTGTGCTAAAATTAGTGGTCTAACCCAGTAGTTCTATGTCAACCCCTCCTCAGACTTGAGATGCTCACTATTAAACAACATTCTTCTGTAAGAACCCTTTTTTCCTACAAAACTTCTTTCTAATCATAATCAAATTTCCAGTTATTTTTCTTTCCAATTTTTGAAATTTTTGAAAAGTGGGCTTTTGATACTGCTGTTTATTTTTGCATTTCTTATCCCACTCCCATAGACTTACAATCTAAGGCACTCACTTCCTTGATTTAATCCTTAATATATATTTTCCATTACCATTTAGTCACTTTATACCCCCTCCCCCCACTCAAGTCCTCTGTATTTACACTTCCCAGTGTTCTATAAAATATACAGGGTAAAACTCACACATGTAAATGAATACCGAGTTATGAGAAAACAAAGTCTCTGGTCTTCTTCCAATATACCTTTGTGAAAAATATGCTAATTTGTCACTTTTCCTGACATTCATTTGATGACAGTCCAGGTTAAAGTAAGTTGAGAGAAATAGCTGCAACAGAAAATAATTTCACTTTGTTTGTATAAACAACCTCATTTCCCTTTCTATTACTCAATACAATTGAATAAATATGTTACATGTAAGTATCGCTTTTTATATTGTTTTGAAGCAGAAAAAAGTAAACTGCCTTACATTTCACCATATATTTCTTAAAATGCTTCTACTCTTTTGTTATATTCATATCCTCGTTGCACACACTGAAGTAAGGCTCACTGCTGCTCTAATTAAGACTGTTTCAATAAGCAGGAACTCATTGCTACTTCACATGCTATTCTGTCAAGTTTTCTTGCACATTCTTATTAATAGATCTTGGAAAAATAGCAGCCATACTTAGTACAAAACTATTCACCTTTTGGAGAGGTTAAATCTATTAGATCCAAATAAACACTCTCTATGGACAATGTCACCAGTTTTGACACAAATTTATATGTTTGCTGTATGGACATATTTTAAATTAAACACTCTTCTCTTATTACAAGTGTCATGTACACAAAGATGACATTTTAAAATAAATATCCAAAGCATTGTGTTTATCTAACTTAAATATGCAAATATTAGAGAGAAGCACAAACATAGGTTCCCTCAAATAACATAAAATTGATGTTTTTACCTTTAGTTTATAAGGAAAACCATTATGAAAAACAAGTTATGGATGCTACATACATAAGTAACCAGTTATATGGTAGACCGAGTTTTGTTTATTTCCATTAAAGAAAGAAAACCAGGGTGATCCTGGGGTGGTGGGGAGGAAGGCGAACATGTCTGACTTTAAGTGTTTTTTTGTTTGTTTTGGCCACAGTCAGTCCCCATGTCATACTCAATCCCAATGACACTGGAATGGTTTCATAGTCATTAGGCTGGCTTTATGTCACTTTAATTTGCAAGTATCTCTTTAAGGTTATATTGTAGATATAAAAACTTTCCCATTCAATTTGTGCTTCTTACATAAAATTCAACAAAACAAAATAGTTTTAAAATTTAATTATTGATGTAATGAAGATCTGGGATTTCAGAGTTGAAGACAAACTCACTGAATTATTCAAAGCAGGTTACCTGCAGATTCTATTTTATTTATTATTCACACATTACTTTGGAATCACATTTATATACCATAAAAAAGAAAGTAAAGAAGAAAATTGTGAATTAACATGTGGTATGTAAAATATTTGGGGTATTGGAGGTTTCTTTGTTAACGAAGAGATATATAAAACTCACTAAAGAAATCTCTCAGAATGCTCTTCCCTGAAGAATTATTCTTATAGAATCCTCACCACTTCAAAAGCACACCAACTCTAAACTTATTTTGGTATTCACAGTAATAACTTAAACTTATAAAAATGCAATAAATCTAAATTGTAATTGTCAATTCCTAAGGCCTAAAAAAGTCTGTTTGATTGATCAGTTTGTATATGCAAATTCATTATTGTCAGTTTCAAATGAGTATGCCATCATGTCAAAGGGAAGTTTAATTTATTTGAAGTAACACTTATGAAATACTAATGAAAGTCATAAAATATTATTCCTGTATTATTAAGTATAATTACTAGATTAAGCTATAATTATGTAAAAAGTAAACACTGTCAGTAGGTACATGTTCTCTGGAGTACTATTTATTGGATTGAGGAGTGAAATGAGAATGGTGCGTACACTCCCAGAAGTGCTGGGCAAGTGATAGACAACATGAGATTACACACAGTTCCATTTAGGTTTTATTAAAAAAAAATTAGAATCTGTAGGTGTTATGCTGAAAAGCACCACAAGTTCCATGAAATGTAACTCTGACTTAGAGGCTTTTAAAATTTTAAAAGATACCAATTTTTCCAAGGTAAGAAGTATTATAAGGTACATTAGCAAAAAGCATATATATTACTATTTATCAAGTAGAAAATCCCTTATTATTTGCCCATGATGGAGCAATTTTAGAACATTTTTCTAGAGAAACTTATACTAGAAATAATTTATCCCTGATAGACACAACCAATTAGAAAACACTTGTTGAACAACAAAAGGGTAGTTATATGATGTAATAGGGATGCTATCACTGTAATGTTAATCATATTACTATCTATGAATGTATCAAATCAATGTTATACACCTTACAAATATATACAATGCATATCACATATATTTTAAGTAATATATAAATAGATAATATATTTAAAATATAAATAAATAAAAACTACTTATTGAATTATATATATCTATATATCTACATATCTATATATCTATATATATCATGAAACATCATCTTGTATTCTTCATGATTTTCCACTTAAGGACACATTCATGTCCAGTGACCCACTAAGAAGCAGAGGTTGGCCATCAGTAAGACCAAGTCTTAATTTAATCTATCCATGCTTCTTCTGATACTTTGTCCAATATACCTGAAATAACTAATTTGTCAAACTATTACTTTTTTATTAGCCATAGTTTATTACTTGCAGTGTTCCTTGCAGTTAAGAACATTTTAATAATATTGAGTACATTATACAATACTTCCAACTTGCATGCATACTAAATCTTTGGAGAGTAGACAGCAGTCTCCCTCTTCTATGGACCTTTATGGTTGGAAAATTCTTGTTTCTTGTAATCCAGCACAGTCAGGAGTGTGGTCCAGGTCTTGCTTCCTCAGCATTTATCAATTCATTATAATCTGAATGGAAGTCAAAAGTAAGACAAACCATAGTTTTAGTTTCACTGGAGATTTAATTCTGGAATACATTTTTCTTTAAGAAAAATCTCATCATAATTTATTATTATGCAGATGAATAGAACATTCTTAAAATGGGTTAGTTCCTTGCCAAAATGTTTCAAATTAGCCAAGTACAGGGAAAATAATAATTTGGAATTTAGCTGTGTTCATTTTAACTAATTGATTGTATTTGAAAAAGTTTTTGACATACAAAGAAAAATAACCCAATTCCAAGTCAAGTCACTGCATTTAACATCTTGTTTTGCTAATGAAGTTATCTGGCTCTGGAATACATCTTTCTGATTTTTACAGGCAAGTAACAACATTAAATTTTGTGTTTGTGTCACAGAACACTGCCTACACACTAACACTGAGAATAAGCAGGGAGAATATTGAAAAAATGTAATGACTTATATTTAATAACTAGAGATGGTATGGGGAATTCCCTTATTAAATATTTATTATCTGCTAGAAACCAGATGGCCAAGTTATTGTTTGATAATATGTTTCACAATAATGTATTAGTTTTGCTCTGGTAAAAATTTTATTTTTAAAAAATTAAAGATAAATGATCACATACATGGTTTCTCCACCAAGATTTTAACCATTAAATTTTAATTGTTCAAAAGCTAAATTTATCCAAGTAAGTTACTGGAATTCATCTTCTTCAAAAAGCTACAAATTCAGTCTTGCAAGTTTTAGAAAGTGATAAATATAAACTTACAGTATGTAACTATTTTGGGACTGTTTTTTTTTTTTTAAATTTAATGTAAGGTTCATTTAGATTGTGTTTGTCAGTAGTTTGTTTCTTTTTCTGTACAACTAAGTAATATTTTGTTGTATAAATAGACGGTAGATTTTTAAGCCATTTTATTTGAGTGGAAACAGGTTATTTTCAGTTTGATGCTATTATGAATAAAGTTATTAAATGTTTCTATGTAAAAAAAAAGCTACAAATTCTTTGAGGCAAAGGTCAATGGCTGCAACATTTAGGTACATTAAGATCACCTAAGGACTTTGCTAAATGATGAATGCTCAGATATTATGAATTTGCTGAATCGATTTTAGATCCAAGGAATTGTGTCTCTGTGACCCATTAACTCAATATAGAAAGGCAACAACAAAATTTTCTATTCTGGTTATCACCCGAAACAACTAGGTATTAAGGATAGCAAATATGTAATGAATCTGAGACTATAGTAGCTACAAAGCATATGCTTTAAGTAGATTACTAGTCATATTGCTTGCTTAGGAAAATTAACTTTTTAAAAATTTAGGGCAATAAAATAAAGTATTCACTACTACGTTTAAGCAATTTTGAATTGTCTAGTCAATGCTGAACTTATGTGGGCCTGTGTAAATCCAAATGCAGTGAAATTCAATCAGACCGTGGTAGCACTCATGATGTGTGCCTGGCATGAGCCAATACAAACCAAGGGGGGAAAGTACGTTGATGTACATGAATATAAGACATTGTATCAACATTGCATAAAAAATAAACAATATATGGCACATTATATTTCATGATTAATTAAATAATTTGGAATTAATTTGCTACCTTATGAATGCCCTCTCTTTGTTACACTTTGAAATTCACTTTATATGGTAAGTTTTACAATGTATATACTTAAAATGAGCAATTCTACTTTTAATTTTGCACCCTAGAGAAAAACAAACATATCCAGGAAAAGTCACATCCAAGACTATTTATAGCAGAATTCTTTGTGATAGCAAAATACAAAAAACTATTCTAATGTCCACCAATATCAGAATGGATGAATATGGTTCCCAGTTTATTCATCCCATGGAACACCAGCAGTGAAAATGTGTAAACTACAATTACATGCAATAACATAAATATATCTTGGACACATCAGTGCAAAACCATGCTATAAAAATATGCATGTACTATTGTTCTAAACAATTTTACAAAAACCAAAAACCTAGAATATATTATGTCTGTATTTAAAATCCATGATAAAACTGTGAAGACAAACAAACAAAAATATCAAATAGCATGAACACATAGTATTGCTCCCCTCCTAGGTAAGACAGAAGAAATGAAATCAAGGAAAAGCTCACTAGGGCTCAGATTTGAAGAGAATGCTTAAAAAATAAACTCAAAGATATACAAGTCTTACTTGTTTTTAATTCATTTAACCTACAACATATACACTTTATAAATATTCCATCACATCTAGTAAATATTAAGTGTAAAGAATTTTAAATGTTATGCTACCAATAACAAAAGAATATCTCATAATAATATATGTAGTGACTTATAATTCTTTTTCTGTGCTTCTGCATTTCATGGGAGTATCCAAAGTGTGTTTGCATAGCAAGTCACTACTTCTTAGTTTGTAAAAAGAGACAAACTGAAACATTAACTTCAATAAATAATTATAGCAGAACATAATTAGACTTTATAGTTCATGTACTAATCATGGACCCTGACATACCATGAAGAGTTCTCTGTCATTCCACTCCACTTGCCTATTATCTTGATATACAGCTATCTCTGCAAGCCACAGAACTCCCTGTCTACAATTAAAGATGATTGAACATTGGTCAGACAGGTGAATCAAGCTGCATTAGGATGTTTAGTCACTGTGATACTGTATCCTGTTAAAAGTAGTTGGAATATCATGGTTTTTTTGTTCTCAGGAAAATGGATTGAGAAATACCAAGTTCATCCATTGTTAGCAGGAGCCAAAAGTGAAAACCCCCATGAGTTAGAAAGTACTGTGTTGTGTCCATTTTAAGGTAGAGTTACAAAAAAAGTAGAGACTAAAAGTAAAACAATCAGTTCCTATGAGAAATTAAAAGTTATGGAACTAGGAAAGAATAAATCACCTGCTAAGAAAATCAAAAGAAATGGATACCTGTAGAGTAAATCATTCATATCAGTGATGGAAAACTAAAGCTCAAGTCCATGATTCATTCTTCTGAGACCTCTAAGCTGCCTTAATTTAGGAACATCTTCTGTTCTTAATGCTCAGAGGTTATTTGACTTTCCCTGGCTTCTATGCACAGGCAATTTCGCATAATAGATCACTTCTCCTGTGCTGACTTAAATTTAGCAGTGCTGAAAGCTTATCTTAAAACTACTAAAATAATGTTTGTAACACTTTTACCCAAACTATAATCTGAAATGTGAGACAAAAAAAGTCAGTCATGTGAATACATGTACGTGTGCACATGTGTATGTATATACACACATGTGTACATAAAACTAACTTTAATCTGATACCTGTGTATTGATATGATTAATGTTATTAATTGGGCTTGTTTGAGAAAGTACAATCTTTTATGCTGATAATGGTGCCTGTTCATTCCTGGACTTTTAATTGATGCAAAGGGTGGTTCACTTTATGCTATTTATCAAAAAGCTATTGCCTAGAATGAAAGCTCTGACCCCCACCTTTGCTCAACAAAAAATTCTACCTGTGCCAAGTCTTGCATTAAGAATATGAATTATGTGACGGCAGCTATAGTTATGTTCAAGTGGATGTATATTTTGGCAAGTACTTTACATCAACCTGGATCTGCCTGACATAAGAGTATGCATATTTATATTCTCTTTGTTGAATACTGATAATGTAATATTTATAGCATGGGAGGCATGCCTTTATTCTGCTGCACATTACATTTATTAATTAGATTTGCATTCAGAGAAGGGTGAAAAGATTGATGTTCATGGTTTATCCCTGTCTGAACAGACTGATCAACATACTTCTTATTGCTTTATATGGTAAAACCTCATCTAAATTTACTACTAACATCCCAAATCCTATTCAAAGTTTTTTCGCTTATTGGAAAAAAAAACCTTATTTTCTCACTTTTTCACAAAAATCTTCCAAAAAATCTACAATGATTTCAACATTGTAATGCCAATACAAAGTGTATATATTTTCTGTATTCTTACTATTATTTTTAATACACTTTTAAAACCAAAAATCCCAAATAGAATAAACCCAAATATTTAAAATCAGGCTTAAAAAATATATCTTCCATACAGTACCACCTCAGTGTGTAATCTTAGTCAGAGAAATTTTGGATGTTTTGAGATTTTCATATTTGAAGAGTGTTCCTAATAGTTTTTGGCCACTTTCAAATGAGTACTTCAGCAACACATTTTTATTTTCAGCTGGTTTGTGTAATCCACAGTGATGTGGATGAATTTCACATAGACTTAAATGTATAGATGAATACACAGGGAATTTTGTCTCTCAGTATTTCTAAAACTATGATTCATTGTCAATAGTTCTTGGTATGTTGTTAGTTCTATGTAAAACCAAGAACTGTGTTCAAAAGTGATGGGAAAAGCTGTATTATAAACAAAATCAAAGGGTTTATCTTAGATCTCTTTATAACAATTAATATTCATGATGCATAGCTAAGAGAAGAATGCCCATGTAAAATTTCACATTTAGTTGATCACTATTTGTTTATTTTTTAAACTGAATTAAGCAGCCTACTTAAAATTTCATAAATATATTTTGCTATCAGTTGGACCGATCAGAATGGCTATATTTATAGTCCAGGTGAACTGAAACATTTTAGAAAAGAATGTTTTGCTTGTGATTAAACTTTAAATTCTAATATAAGAATTTACAGATAAATAGTGAATCATGCATTACTATATTATAAGACTTTTAGCAAAATAATAAATTACACACTGTTTATTGTGATAGTTTTGTTGCCTCTATTTTTCCATAGAGATTTGGGATTGAGAGATATTTGAGAAATGATTATAGTAGAGGTTCTTTTTAGATGGTTATGATTTGTTTGTCTTATATAGATATTGCATAATTCTTTCTTGGCCTTTTCTTAAAATATTACATCATCAATCATATTTTTCCATAGGACAAGGAAACCATACTTTGCTTTTATATTCTTAATTTAAAGCACATTTCATCCTTTAATGCAATTTCAATATTAAAGGAAATATGCATAAATGGGTTGTGAATAAAAGTAGGTTTTGATTTCTGGTAAGTATATTTCTCTTTTGGTAGGTGAATATGTGTGTAGATGTGCATCTGGTAAACCTTACTAGCTACCAACCTTTGGTGTGCAATGGACATAACACAGAATATTTTACATTAAAAAATAGATAATCTGAAGATGGTGGTGTGGTAGGAGGGAGCAGATTCAATTTCTCCCTGCACACGGGAGAGGAACCTGGACAATCTGTGGAGAAAGGGAGTGGTCAACCAGTGGAAACACAGCATATTTGAAAGTACGAGATCGAAGGTTGTAGCAGACATTGAAAAATTGGACGATAAGGAGAGTACTTCGACACAAAAGAGCCCAGGGATCAGTGGAGACCAGGGCTGCTGAGGCCCTGGGCCTGGTGCATGCCAAGCCTGCTACAGGGCTCTAGGGAGGGATCCTGGTGCTCACACAACAGCAGATAGGCTGCTACGGAAGATGCCCACACGCAAATGGAGACAACTGCCTGTGACTGTGGGCACTTGTACTCATGACAACAGACAATCAGAGACCTGTAGCCAAAGGCTCCCACATGGGAAGGGGACAACTGCATGACCAGAGACCTGTGGCCCACGCAGGGAACCCGGGGAATGCATGAGATCTGTGGGAGAATCAGAGCCCGCACATGTGAACCCAGGGATTGCGCAGATCCAAGGGAAACCCGGAGCTCACTCCTGTGAAATTGGGGTGAGTTCATGAACTTGGTAAAGTACGTGTTCCCCAAGAGGCTCAGAACACATGCCAGAGGCCCTGTGCAGAGAGGTGCCAGGCTAGCCCTGGAAGGATTAGCCCAAAGATAAATGAGTGCTGAACAGGGAGCAAAGTGATACAATCACCCCCAGTCTTTGCAGCCAGCAAGACCAGAAAATCTGGCTTGGCAAGTGTGAAAACAGCAAGAGGTTTTGTTTTGTTTTGTTTTGTTTTGTTTCTTTGTTTTTGTTTTTGTTTTGTTTCTTTGTTTGTTCATTTTTCTTTTTTAAACATTTTTTATTATTTTTATCTTTTTTACCCCTCAACTCCGTTTGCTTCTCTTTACTTCTTTCTTGTTTTATTCCTTCTTTCTTTCTTTCCAATTTTACCTTTTCTTCTTTCCTCTTTGTTTTTTCTTCCTTTTTCATTTTTTCTCTTTTTAAATACCCATGAGTGAGACAAAAAAAATACAACCAAAAAACCTAGAACAGTGAAAAACCAGAGTTGATTCCAAAGAGGGGGCATCCCAACAGCTGAGACAGTGGAAGCTGTGATCACCAGGATACCCAAAGGAGACTGCACCACTGAATCTCACAGGTATTCTATCTCAGAAGTTCACCATAAACCCAGGGAGCCAGACAGATCAATTTAAGAAGCTGAGGCTAACAAGAAGAGTCTCACAAACAATAAGAAGATGAAGAAACAATTCCCAAATGAAAGGAAAGGAGGAAGCCCCAGAAAGAATGCTAAATGAAATGGAGGCAACTCAACTAACAGATTTTGAGTTCAAAGCAATGGTTGTCAGGAAGCTCCATGAGCTCTCAATGAGCTACCAGAAACTACAGGGAAGCTACAATGAAATCACTGCAAACTATATCAACATGAAAAAGGAAATAGAAACTATCAACAAGGGCCAAAACCAAATGAAGAATACAATTTCTGAACTGAAGAACACAGTAGAAGGAATCAGAAGCAGA
Organism: Anoura caudifer; assembly: GCA_004027475.1. Lineage (NCBI taxonomy): Eukaryota > Metazoa > Chordata > Mammalia > Chiroptera > Phyllostomidae > Anoura > Anoura caudifer. Next base: position 154,195 of record PVKU01004048.1, read on the forward strand.
ATCAATGAAGCAGAAGATCAGATCAGCGAGTTGGAGGACAAAGTAGGAAAAACACCCAGAAAGAGCAACAAAAGGAAAAGAGTCTCAGAAAGAATGAAGAGGGATTAAGAGAAATGCAGGATAATATGAAACATAATAATATCCATGTGATAGGGATTCCAGAAGGAGAAGAAGAAGAGCAAGGGATAAAAAACCTATTTGAAAAAGTAATGATGGAAAACTTCCCTAATATGATAAGAGAAAAAGTCACACGAATCTAGGAAACACAGAGAACCCCAATCAAGAGGAACCCAAAGAGGCCCACTTCAAGACACATCATAATTAAAATGGCAAAATTCCAAGACAAAGAGAGAATCTTAAAGGCAGCAAGGGAGAAAAAGGAAGTAACATACAAGGGAGCCCCGATTAGGTTAGCAGCTGACTTCTCAATAGAAACACTCCAAGCCAGAAGAGAATGGCAAGAGATATTCCAAGTAATGAGAACCAAAGGCCTGCAACCAAGACTACTTTACCCGGCAAGGGTTTCAATCAAGATAGAGGCCAAATAAGGAGCTTCCCAGACAAAAGAAGTCTAAAAGAATACACCCCTACCAAACCAGTTCTGCAAGAGATACTAAAGGGATTGCTTTAAGGAAAGGAAGGAAGAGAGAGAGAGAGAGGCAGGCAGGAAAATGTCAACGAATAAGTACCTATCAATAATAACCTTAAATGTAAATGGATCAAATGCTCCAATCAAAAGATATAGAATAGCTGAATGGATAAGAAAGCATGACCCACACAATGCTGCCTACAAGAGACCCACCTCTGGACAAAAGACCTATACAGACTCAAAGTGAAGGGATGGAAACAAATTTTCCAAGCAATTGGACAGGAAAAAAAAAGCCAGGGTAGCAATACTCATATCAGACAAAATAGACTTCAAAAGAAGAGCCATAAAGAGAGATCTACAAGGTCACTTCATAATACTCAGGGGAAGAATCCACCAAGAAGACATAAACATCGTAAATATATATGCACCCAACATAGGGGCACATAAATACATAAAGAAATCTTAGAAGACTTCAAGAAAGATATTGACAACAACACAATTATAGTAGGGGATTTTAACACCCTGCTGTAAAAAATGGACAGATCTTCCAAGCAAAATATCAACAAAGATATTGTGGCATTGAAAAACACTCTAGATGAAATGGACTTAACTGATATATATATAGAGCCCTTCATCCCAAAGAAACTAAATACACATTTTTTCAAATGCACATGGAATATTTTCAAAGATAGACCACATGATAGGACACAAAACAAGCTTCAACAAATTCAAGAAAATTGAAATCATACCAATCATTTTCTCCTACCACAAGGGACTGAAACTAGAAACCAATCCCAAGGGGAAAAACCCCAAACCCTCAAAATCATGGAGATTGAAAGCATGTTATTAAACAATGAATGGATCAAGAATGAAATTAGGGAGGAAATCAAAAGTTTCTGGAAACAAATGAAAATGAACTCACAATGGACCCAAAACTTATGGGACACAGCAAAGGCAGTCCTCAGAGGGAAGTTCACAGTGATACAGCCTACCTAAAAAAGATAGAAACATTTCAAACAAACAACTTAACCCTGCACCTACAAGAACTTGAGGAACAACAACAAAGACATCCCAGAGCAAGTAGAAAGAAGGAAATAACCAAGATCAGAGCAGAGTTAAATGATATAGAGACTAAACACACAATTCTAAGGATCAATGAATCCAGGAGCTGGTTCTTTGAAAAGATAAGCAAAATCAACAAGCCTTTAAGCAGGCTCATCAAGCAAAAAAGAGAGAGGACCCAAATAAACACAATCAGAAACAAAAGAGGAGAGATTACAACTGACACCACAGAAATACAAAGGATTGTAAGAAATTACTATGAAGAACTGTACACCAAGAAAATTGAAAACCTAGGTGAAATGGACAAGTTTCTAGAAAAATACAATCTTCCAAAACTCAATAGAGAAAAAGCAGAAAGACTGAACAGACCAATAACGGCAGATGAAATTGAAGCAGTAATCAAAAAACTACTGACACACAAAAGCCCTGGACCAATGGTTTCATAGGAGAATATTACAAAGCATTTAAGGAAGAGCTAACCCCTATCCTTCACAGATTATTTGAAAAAATCCAAAATGATGGAAGACTCCCTAACTCTTTTTATGAAGCCAGCATCATCCTAACCCAAAACCAGATAAAGACACAGGAAGGAAAGAAATCTCCAGGCCAATATCGCTGATGATCACTGACGCTGAAATTCTCAACAAAATATTTGCAAACCGCATCCAACAATACATTAAAAAGATCATACGCCATGACCAAGTGGGATTCATCCTCAGGATGCAAGCATGGTTCAACATTCGCAAATCAGTAAACGTAATACATCACATAAACAAAAGGAAAGACAAAAATCCCATCATCATATCAATAGATGCAGAAAAAGCATTTGATAAGGTACAGCACCCATTTATGATAAAAACACTCAGCAAAGTGGGAATAGAGGGAGCATTCCTCCACACAATAAAGGCCATATATGAGAGACCTACAGCCAACATCATACTCAATGAGCAAAAACTAAAATCTTTTCCACTAAGATCAGGAACAAGACAAGGTTGTCCACTTTCACCACTTCTATTCAATATAGTATTGGAAGTCTTAGCCACAATGATTAGACAAGAAAAGGAAATAAAAGGCATCAAAATCAGAAAGGAGGAAACAAAACTGTCATTGTTTGCAGATGACATGATAGTGTATATAGAAAATCCTATAGACCCGGCCAAAAAGCTGCTCGACCTAATAAATGAATTTGGCCAAACAGCTGGATACAAAGTCAATATCCAGAAATCAAAGGCATTTTTGTATACAAACAATGAAACAGTAGAAGCAGAAATCAAGAAAAAAATCCCATTCGATATAGCAAAAAGAAAAATAAAATACCTAGGAATAAAACTAACCAAGGAGGTAAAAGACCCGTACACAGAAAACTACACAACACTGAAGAAAGAAATCAAGGAAGACACAAACAAATGGAAACATGTACTGTGTTCATGGATCGGAAGAATTAACATCATCAAAATATTCATACTACCCAAAACAATTTACAGATTCAATGCAATATCTATTAAAATATCAATGGCATATTTCACAGACATAGAACAAACACTTGAAAAATTTATATGGAACCATAAATGACCCCAAATAGATGCAGCAATTTTGAGAAAGAAGAGCAAAGTAGGAGGGATCACAATACCTGATAACAAACTGTATTACAAGGCCACTGTAATCAAAACAGCCTGGTACTGGCATAAAAACAGGCACATGGACCAGTGGAATAGAACAGAGAGCCCAGAAATAAACCCAAGTCTTTATGGTCAATTAATATTCAACAAAGGGGGCAGCAACATAAAATGGAGTAAAAGTAGCCCCTTCAACAAGTGGTGTTGGGAGAACTGGACAGCTACATGCAAAAAAATGAAACTTGAGCACCAACTTACACCATACACAAAAATAAATTCAAGGTGGATAAAAGATTTAAATATAAGCCGTGGCACCATTAAAGTCCTAGAGGAGAACATATGCAGGAAAATCTCAGTTATTTCATGCAGCAACATTTTTATTGATATGTCTGTCCCCTAAAGCAAGGGACATAAAGGAAAGAATAAACAAATGGGATCTCATCAAAATAAAAAGCTTCTGCATGGCTAAAGAAAACAGTATTAAAATAAAAAGAGAACCAACTGTATGGGAAAACATATTTGCCAATGATACCTCAGAGAAGGGTTTAATCTCCAAAATACATAAAGAATTTACACAACTCCAATCTAAGAAGACAAGCAACCCAATTAAAAAATGGGCAAAGGACTTTAACGGACACTTCTCGAAGGAGGACATTCAGAGGATCCAGAGACACATGAAAAGATGCTCAATATTGCTAGCTATCAGAGAGATGCAAATTAAAACCACAATGAGATACCACTTCACACCAGTCAGAATGGCCATCATAAACAAAGCAACAAACAACAAGTGTTGGAGAGGTTGT